>CATIXX010000130.1:0-50625 GCA_949716465.1 Chalcosyrphus nemorum | reverse complement strand
GCATCTTGGCGCGATATAAGAAAAATTACGATCCACGAATAGAATTTTTTTTTTAATTTTAGTTTTTGAAGGCTGCACAAAAATATCATTTTCTCAAAAAGTATCCGTCGCATCGTAAAACGGATTGCAGATTTGGAATCCTCATGAAATTTTCTTTCGCATAACATTAGCGTTTGTCGATTAGAGCATCTTGGCGAGATAAAAGAAAAATTACGATCCACGCACTGATATTTTTTTTTCAGAAATTTGAGTTTTTGAAGGCTGCACAATAATATCATTTTCTCAAAAAGTATCCATCGCATCGCAAAACTGATTGCAGATTTTGAATCCCCATGGAATTTTCTTTCAGATAACATTACCTTTTGTCGATTGGATCATCTTGGCGCGATATAAGAAAAATTACGATCCACGCATTGAATTTTTTAAAGAAATTTTAAGTTTTTGAAAGCTGCACAAAAATATAATTTTCTCAAAAAGTATCCGTCGCATCGCAAAATGGATTGATTTGGAATCCTCATGAAATTTTCTTTCGGATAACATTACCTTTTGTCGATTGGAGCATCTTTGCGAGATAAAAGAAAAATTACGATCCACGCATTGAAATTTTTTTAAAGAAATTTAAGTTTTTGAAGGCTGCACAAAAATATCATTTTCTCAAAAAGTATCAGTCGCATCGCAAAACTGGTTGCAGATTTAGAATCCCCATCGAATTTCCTTTCGGATAGCATTACCTTTTGTCGATTGGAACATCTTGGCGCGATATAAGGAAATTACGATCCACGCATTGAATTTTTTAAAGAATTTTTAAGTTTTTGAAGGCTGCACAAAAATATCATTTCTCAAAAAGTATCCATCGCATCGCAAAATGGATTGATTTGGAATCCTCATGAAATTTTCTTTCGGATAACATTACCTTTTGTCGATTGGAGCATCTTTGCGAGATAAAGAAAAATTACGATCCACGCATTGAAATTTGTTTAAAGAAATTTTAAGTTTTTGAAGGCTGCACAAAAATATCATTTTCTCAAAAAGTATCCGTCGCATCGCAAAATGGATTGATTTGGAATCCTCATGAAATTTTCTTTCGGATAACATTACCTTTTGTCGATTGGAGCATCTTTGCGAGATAAAAGAAAAATTACGATCCACGCATTGAAATTTTTTAAAGAAATTTTAAGTTTTTGAAGGCTGCACAAAAATATCATTTTCTCAAAAAGTATCAGTCGCATCGCAAAACTGGTTGCAGATTTAGAATCCCCATCGAATTTCCTTTCGGATAGCATTACCTTTTGTCGATTGGAACATCTTGGCGCGATATAAGGAAATTACGATCCACGCATTGAATTTTTTTTAAGAATTTTTAAGTTTTTGAAGGCTGCACAAAAATATCATTTTCTCAAAAAGTATCCATCGCATCGCAAAATGGATTGATTTGGAATCCTCATGAAATTTTCTTTCGGATAACATTACCTTTTGTCGATTGGAGCATCTTTGCGAGATAAAAGAAAAATTACGATCCACGCATTGAAATTTTTTTTAAAGAAATTTTAAGTTTTTGAAGGCTGCACAAAAATATCATTTTCTCAAAAAGTATCCGTCGCATCGCAAAATGGATTGATTTGGAATCCTCATGAAATTTTCTTTCGGATAACATTACCTTTTGTCGATTGGAGCATCTTTGCGAGATAAAAGAAAAATTACGATCCACGCATTGCAATTTTTTTAAAGAAATTTTAAGTTTTTGAAGGCTGCACAAAAATATCATTTTCTCAGAAAGTATCCGTCGCATCGCAAAATGGATTGATTTGGAATCCTCATGAAATTTTTTTTCGGATAACATTACCTTTTGTCGATTGGAGCATCTTGGCGAGATAAAAGAAAAATTACGATCCACGCATTGAAATTTTTTTAAAGAAATTTTAAGTTTTTGAAGGCTGCACAAAAATATCATTTTCTCAAAAAGTATCCGTCGCATCGCAAAATGGATTGATTTGGAATCCTCATGAAATTTTTTTAAAGAAATTTTAAGTTTTTGAAGGCTGCACAAAAATATCATTTTCTCAAAAAGTATCAGTCGCATCGCAAAATGGATTGATTTGGAATCCTCATGAAATTTTTTTTCGGATAACATTACCTTTTGTCGATTGGAGCATCTTGGCGCGATATAAGAAAAATTACGATCCACGCATTGAATTTTTTTAAAGAAATTTTAAGTTTTTGAAAGCTGCACAAAAATATAATTTTCTCAAAAAGTATCCGTCGCATCGCAAAATGGATTGATTTGGAATCCTCATGAAATTTTCTTTCGGATAACATTACCTTTTGTCGATTGGAGCATCTTTGCGAGATAAAAGAAAAATTACGATCCACGCATTGAAATTTTTTTAAAGAAATTTTAAGTTTTTGAATTCTGCACAAAAATATCATTTTCTCAAAAAGTATCAGTCGCATCGCAAAACTGGTTGCAGATTTAGAATCCCCATCGAATTTCCTTTCGGATAGCATTACCTTTTGTCGATTGGAACATCTTGGCGCGATATAAGGAAATTACGATCCACGCATTGAATTTTTTTTAAGAATTTTTAAGTTTTTGAAGGCTGCACAAAAATATCATTTTCTCAAAAAGTATCCATCGCATCGCAAAATGGATTGATTTGGAATCCTCATGAAATTTTCTTTCGGATAACATTACCTTTTGTCGATTGGAGCATCTTTGCGAGATAAAAGAAAAATTACGATCCACGCATTGAAATTTTTTTTAAAGAAATTTTAAGTTTTTGAAGGCTGCACAAAAATATCATTTTCTCAAAAAGTATCCGTCGCATCGCAAAATGGATTGATTTGGAATCCTCATGAAATTTTCTTTCGGATAACATTACCTTTTGTCGATTGGAGCATCTTTGCGAGATAAAAGAAAAATTACGATCCACGCATTGCAATTTTTTTAAAGAAATTTTAAGTTTTTGAAGGCTGCACAAAAATATCATTTTCTCAGAAAGTATCCGTCGCATCGCAAAATGGATTGATTTGGAATCCTCATGAAATTTTTTTTCGGATAACATTACCTTTTGTCGATTGGAGCATCTTGGCGAGATAAAAGAAAAATTACGATCCACGCATTGAAATTTTTTTAAAGAAATTTTAAGTTTTTGAAGGCTGCACAAAAATATCATTTTCTCAAAAAGTATCCGTCGCATCGCAAAATGGATTGATTTGGAATCCTCATGAAATTTTTTTAAAGAAATTTTAAGTTTTTGAAGGCTGCACAAAAATATCATTTTCTCAAAAAGTATCAGTCGCATCGCAAAACTGGTTGCAGATTTAGAATCCCCATCGAATTTCCTTTCGGATAGCATTACCTTTTGTCGATTGGAACATCTTGGCGCGATATAAGGAAATTACGATCCACGCATTGAATTTTTTTTAAGAATTTTTAAGTTTTTGAAGGCTGCACAAAAATATCATTTTCTCAAAAAGTATCCATCGCATCGCAAAATGGATTGATTTGGAATCCTCATGAAATTTTCTTTCGGATAACATTACCTTTTGTCGATTGGAGCATCTTTGCGAGATAAAAGAAAAATTACGATCCACGCATTGAAATTTTTTTTAAAGAAATTTTAAGTTTTTGAAGGCTGCACAAAAATATCATTTTCTCAAAAAGTATCCGTCGCATAGCAAAATGGATTGATTTGGAATCCTCATGAAATTTTCTTTCGGATAACATTACCTTTTGTCGATTGGAGCATCTTTGCGAGATAAAAGAAAAATTACGATCCACGCATTGAAATTTTTTTAAAGAAATTTTAAGTTTTTGAAGGCTGCACAAAAATATCATTTGCTCAGAAAGTATCCGTCGCATCGCAAAATGGATTGATTTGGAATCCTCATGAAATTTTTTTTCGGATAACATTACCTTTTGTCGATTGGAGCATCTTGGCGAGATAAAAGAAAAATTACGATCCACGCATTGAAATTTTTTTTTAAGAAATTTTAAGTTTTTGAAGGCTGCACAAAAATATCATTTTCTCAAAAAGTATCCGTCGCATCGCAAAATGGATTGATTTGGAATCCTCATGAAATTTTTCTTTCGGATAACATTACCTTTTGTCGATTGGAGCATCTTTGCGAGATAAAAGAAAAATTACGATCCACGCATTGAAATTTTTTTAAAGAAATTTTAAGTTTTTGAAGGCTGCACAAAAATATCATTTTCTCAAAAAGTATCCGTCGCATCGCAAAATGGATTGATTTGGAATCCTCATGAAATTTTCTTTCGGATAACATTATCTTTTGTCGATTGGAGCATCTTGGCGAGATAAAAGAAAAATTACGATCCACGCATTGAAATTTTTTTTAAAGAAATTTTAAGTTTTTGAAGGCTGCACAAAAATATCATTTTCTCAAAAAGTATCCGTCGCATCGCAAAATGGATTGATTTGGAATCCTCATGAAATTTTCTTTCGGATAACATTACCTTTGTTCGATTGGAGCATCTTTGCGAGATAAAAGAAAAATTACGATCCACGCATTGAAATTTTTTTAAAGAAATTTTAAGTTTTTGAAGGCTGCACAAAAATATCATTTTCTCAAAAAGTATCTGTCGCATCGCAAAACTGATTGCAGATTTAGAATCCCCATGGAATTTTCTTTCGGATAACAGTACCTTTTGTCGATTGAAGCATCTTGGCGGGATATAAGAAAAATTACGATCCACGAATAGAATTTTTTTTTTTTAATTTTTAGTTTTTGAAGGCTGCACAAAAATATCATTTTCTCAAAAAGTATCCGTCGCATCGTAAAACGGATTGCAGATTTGGAATCCTCATGGAATTTTCTTTCGGATAACATTACCTTTTCTCGATTGGAGATAAAAGAAAAATTACGATCCACGCATTGAAATTTTTTTTAAAGAAATTTTAAGTTTTTGAAGGCTGCACAAAAATATCATTTTCTCAAAAAGTATCCGTCGCATCGCAAAATGGATTGATTAGGAATCCTCATGAAATTTTCTTTCGGATAACATTACCTTTTGTCGATGGGAGCATCTTTGCGAGATAGAAGAAAAATTACGATCCACGCATTGAAATTTTTTTAAAGAAATTTTAAGTTTTTGAAGGCTGCACAAAAATATCATTTTCTCAAAAAGTATCCGTCGCATCGCAAAACTGATTGCAGATTTAGAATCCCCATCGAATTTTCTTTCGGATAACATTACCTTTTGTCGATTGGAACATCTGGCGCGATATAAGAGAAATTACGATCCACGCATTGAATTTTTTTAAAGAAATTTTAAGTTTTTGAAGGCTGCACAAAAATATCATTTTCTCAAAAAGTATCCGTCGCATCGCAAAATGGATTGATTTGGAGTCCTCATGAAATTTTCTTTCGGATAACATTACCTTTTGTCAATTGGATCATCTTGGCACGATATAAGAAAAATTACGATCCACGCATTGAATTTTTTTAAAGAAATTTTAAGTTTTTGAAAGCTGCACAAAAAAATCATTTTCTCAAAAAGTATCCATCGCATCGCAAAATGGATTGATTTGGAATCCTCATGAAATTTTCTTTCGGATAACATTACCTTTGTTCGATTGGAGCATCTTTGCGAGATAAAAGAAAAATTACGATCCACGCATTGAAATTTTTTTTAAAGAAATTTTAAGTTTTTGAAGGCTGCAGAAAAATATCATTTTCTCAAAAAGTATCCGTCGCATCGCAAAACCGATTGCAGATTTAGAATCCCCATGGAATTTTCTTTCGGATAACAGTACCTTTTGTCGATTGGAGCATCTTGGCGCGATATAAGAAAAATTACGATCCACGAATAGAATTTTTTTTTTTTTAATTTTTAGTTTTTGAAGGCTGCACAAAAATATCATTTTCTCAAAAAGTATCCGTCGCATCGCAAAACGGATTGCAGATTTGGAATCCTCATGGCATTTTCTTTCGGATAACATTAGCGTTTGTCGATTAGAGCATCTTGGCGAGATAAAAGAAAAATTAGTATCCGTCGCATCGCAAAATGGATTGATTTGGAATCCTCATGAAATTTTCTTTCGGATAACATTACCTTTTGTCGATTGGAGCATCTTTGCGAGATAAAAGAAAAATTACGATCCACGCATTGAAATTTTTTTAAAGAAATTTTAAGTTTTTGAAGGCTGCACAAAAATATAATTTTCTCAAAAAGTATCCGTCGCATCGCAAAACTGATTGTAGATTTAGAATCCCCATGGAATTTTCTTTCGGATAACAGTACCTTTTGTCGATTGGAGCATCTTGGCGCGATATAAGAAAAATTACGATCCACGAATAGAATTTTTTTTTTTTGTAATTTTTAGTTTTTGAAGGCTGCACAAAAATATCATTTTCTCAAAAAGTATCCGTCGCATCGTAAAACGGATTGCAGATTTGGAATACTCATGGAATTTTCTTTTGGATAACATTAGCGTTTGTCGATTAGAGCATCTTGGCGAGATAAAAGAAAAATTACGATCCACGCACTGAAATTTTGAGTTTTTGAAGGCTGCACAAAAATATCATTTGCTCAAAAAGTATCCATCGCATCGCAAAAACTGATTGCAGATTTTGAATCCCCATGGAATTTTCTTTCGGATAACATTACCTTTTGTCGATTGGAGCATCTTGGCGAGATAAAAGAAAAATTACGATCCACGCATTGAAATTTTTTTTAAAGAAATTTTAAGTTTTTGAAGGCTGCACAAAAATATCATTTTCTCAAAAAGTATCCGTCGCATCGCAAAATGGATTGATTTGGAATCCTCATGAAATTTTCTTTCGGATAACATTACCTTTTGTCGATTGGAGCATCTTTGCGAGATAAAAGAAAAATTACGATCCACGCATTGAAATTTTTTTAAAGAAATTTTAAGTTTTTGAAGGCTGCACAAAAATATCATTTTCTCAAAAAGTATCCGTCGCATCGCAAAATGGATTGATTTGGAGTCCTCATGAAATTTTCTTTCGGATAACATTACCTTTTGTCGATTGGAGCATCTTTGCGAGATAAAAGAAAAACTACGATCCACGCATTGAAATTTTTTTAAAGAAATTTTAAGTTTTTGAAGGCTGCACAAAAATATCATTTTCTCAAAAAGTGTCCGTCGCATCGCAAAACTGATTGCAGATTTAGAATCCCCATCGAATTTTCTTTCGGATAACATTACCTTTTGTCGATTGGAACATCTTGGCGCGATATAAGAGAAATTACGATCCACGCATTGAAATTTTTTTTAAAGAAATTTTAAGTTTTTGAAGGCTGCACAAAAATATCATTTTCTCAAAAAGTATCCGTCGCATCGCAAAATGGATTGATTTGGAATCCTCATGAAATTTTCTTTCGGATAACATTACCTTTTGTCGATTGGAGCATCTTGGCGAGATAAAAGAAAAATTACGATCCACGCATTGAAATTTTTTTTAAAGAAATTTTAAGTTTTTGAAGGCTGCACAAAAATATCATTTTCTCAAAAAGTATCCGTCGCATCGCAAAATGGATTGATTTGGAATCCTCATGGAATTTTCTTTCGGATAACATTACCTTTTGTCGATTAGAGCATCTTGGCGAGATAAAAGAAAAATTACGATCCACGCACTGAAATTTTTTTTTGAGAAATTTTGAGTTTTTGAAGGCTGCACAAAAATATCATTTTCTCAAAAAGTATCCATCGCATCGCAAAAACTGATTGCAGATTTTGAATCCCCATGGAATTTTCTTTCGGATAACATTAGCTTTTGTTGATTGGAACATCTTGGCGCGATATAAGAGAAATTACGATCCACGCATTGAATTTTTTTTAAGAATTTTTAAGTTTTTGAAGGCTGCACAAAAATATCATTTTCTCAAAAAGTATTCATCGCATCGCAAAATGGATTGATTTGGAATCCTCATGAAATTTTCTTTCGGATAACATTACCTTTTGTCGATTGGAGCATCTTGGCGAGATAAAAGAAAAATTACGATCCACGCATTGAAATTTTTTTTAAAGAAATTTTAAGTTTTTGAAGGCTGCACAAAAATATCATTTTCTCAAAAAGTATCCGTCGCATCGCAAAATGGATTGATTTGGAATCCTCATGAAATTTTCTTTCGGATAACATTACCTTTTGTCGATTGGAGCATCTTTGCGAGATAAAAGAAAAATTACGATCCACGCATTGAAATTTTTTTAAAGAAATTTTAAGTTTTTGAAGGCTGCACAAAAATATCATTTTCTCAAAAAGTATCCGTCGCATCGCAAAATGGATTGATTTGGAGTCCTCATGAAATTTTCTTTCGGATAACATTACCTTTTGTCGATTGGAGCATCTTTGCGAGATAAAAGAAAAATTACGATCCACGCATTGAAATTTTTTTAAAGAAATTTTAAGTTTTTGAAGGCTGCACAAAAATATCATTTTCTCAAAAAGTGTCCGTCGCATCGCAAAACTGATTGCAGATTTAGAATCCCCATCGAATTTTCTTTCGGATAACATTACCTTTTGTCGATTGGAACATCTTGGCGCGATATAAGAGAAATTACGATCCACGCATTGAAATTTTTTTTAAAGAAATTTTAAGTTTTTGAAGGCTGCACAAAAATATCATTTTCTCAAAAAGTATCCGTCGCATCGCAAAATGGATTGATTTGGAATCCTCATGAAATTTTCTTTCGGATAACATTACCTTTTGTCGATTGGAGCATCTTGGCGAGATAAAAGAAAAATTACGATCCACGCATTGAAATTTTTTTTAAAGAAATTTTAAGTTTTTGAAGGCTGCACAAAAATATCATTTTCTCAAAAAGTATCCGTCGCATCGCAAAACCGATTGCAGATTTAGAATCCCCATGGAATTTTCTTTCGGATAACAGTACCTTTTGTCGATTGGAGCATCTTGGCGCGATATAAGAAAAATTACGATCCACGAATAGAATTTTTTTTTTTTTAATTTTTAGTTTTTGAAGGCTGCACAAAAATATCATTTTCTCAAAAAGTATCCGTCGCATCGCAAAACGGATTGCAGATTTGGAATCCTCATGGCATTTTCTTTCGGATAACATTAGCGTTTGTCGATTAGAGCATCTTGGCGAGATAAAAGAAAAATTAGTATCCGTCGCATCGCAAAATGGATTGATTTGGAATCCTCATGAAATTTTCTTTCGGATAACATTACCTTTTGTCGATTGGAGCATCTTTGCGAGATAAAAGAAAAATTACGATCCACGCATTGAAATTTTTTTAAAGAAATTTTAAGTTTTTGAAGGCTGCACAAAAATATAATTTTCTCAAAAAGTATCCGTCGCATCGCAAAACTGATTGTAGATTTAGAATCCCCATGGAATTTTCTTTCGGATAACAGTACCTTTTGTCGATTGGAGCATCTTGGCGCGATATAAGAAAAATTACGATCCACGAATAGAATTTTTTTTTTTGTAATTTTTAGTTTTTGAAGGCTGCACAAAAATATCATTTTCTCAAAAAGTATCCGTCGCATCGTAAAACGGATTGCAGATTTGGAATACTCATGGAATTTTCTTTTGGATAACATTAGCGTTTGTCGATTAGAGCATCTTGGCGAGATAAAAGAAAAATTACGATCCACGCACTGAAATTTTGAGTTTTTGAAGGCTGCACAAAAATATCATTTGCTCAAAAAGTATCCATCGCATCGCAAAAACTGATTGCAGATTTTGAATCCCCATGGAATTTTCTTTCGGATAACATTACCTTTTGTCGATTGGAGCATCTTGGCGAGATAAAAGAAAAATTACGATCCACGCATTGAAATTTTTTTTAAAGAAATTTTAAGTTTTTGAAGGCTGCACAAAAATATCATTTTCTCAAAAAGTATCCGTCGCATCGCAAAATGGATTGATTTGGAATCCTCATGAAATTTTCTTTCGGATAACATTACCTTTTGTCGATTGGAGCATCTTTGCGAGATAAAAGAAAAATTACGATCCACGCATTGAAATTTTTTTAAAGAAATTTTAAGTTTTTGAAGGCTGCACAAAAATATCATTTTCTCAAAAAGTATCCGTCGCATCGCAAAATGGATTGATTTGGAGTCCTCATGAAATTTTCTTTCGGATAACATTACCTTTTGTCGATTGGAGCATCTTTGCGAGATAAAAGAAAAATTACGATCCACGCATTGAAATTTTTTTAAAGAAATTTTAAGTTTTTGAAGGCTGCACAAAAATATCATTTTCTCAAAAGTGTCCGTCGCATCGCAAAACTGATTGCAGATTTAGAATCCCCATCGAATTTTCTTTCGGATAACATTACCTTTTGTCGATTGGAACATCTTGGCGCGATATAAGAGAAATTACGATCCACGCATTGAAATTTTTTTCAAAGAAATTTTAAGTTTTTGAAGGCTGCACAAAAATATCATTTTCTCAAAAAGTATCCGTCGCATCGCAAAATGGATTGATTTGGAATCCTCATGAAATTTTCTTTCGGATAACATTACCTTTTGTCGATTGGAGCATCTTGGCGAGATAAAAGAAAAATTACGATCCACGCATTGAAATTTTTTTTAAAGAAATTTTAAGTTTTTGAAGGCTGCACAAAAATATCATTTTCTCAAAAAGTATCCGTCGCATCGCAAAATGGATTGATTTGGAATCCTCATGGAATTTTCTTTCGGATAACATTACCTTTTGTCGATTGGAGCATCTTTGCGAGATAAAAGAAAAATTACGATCCACACATTGAAATTTTTTTAAAGAAATTTTAAGTTTTTGAAGGCTGCACAAAAATATCATTTTCTCAAAAAGTGTCCGTCGCATCGCAAAACTGATTGCAGATTTAGAATCCCCATCGAATTTTCTTTCGGATAACATTACCTTTTGTCGATTGGAACATCTTGGCGCGATATAAGAGAAATTACGATCCACGCATTGAAATTTTTTTTAAAGAAATTTTAAGTTTTTGAAGGCTGCACAAAAATATCATTTTCTCAAAAAGTATCCGTCGCATCGCAAAATGGATTGATTTGGAATCCTCATGAAATTTTCTTTCGGATAACATTACCTTTTGTCGATTGGAGCATCTTGGCGAGATAAAAGAAAAATTACGATCCACGCATTGACATTTTTTTTAAAGAAATTTTAAGTTTTTGAAGGCTGCACAAAAATATCATTTTCTCAAAAAGTATCCGTCGCATCGCAAAATGGATTGATTTGGAATCCTCATGAAATTTTCTTTCGGATAACATTACCTGTTGTCGATTAGAGCATCTTGGCGAGATAAAAGAAAAATTACGATCCACGCACTGAAATTTTTTTTTGAGAAATTTTGAGTTTTTGAAGGCTGCTCAAAAATATCATTTTCTCAAAAAGTATCCATCGCATCGCAAAAACTGATTGCAGATTTTGAATCCCCATGGAATTTTCTTTCGGATAACATTACCTTTTGTCGATTGGATCATCTTGGCGCGATATAAGAAAAATTACGATCCACGCACTGAATTTTTTTAAAGAAATTTTAAGTTTTTGAAAGCTGCACAAAAAAATCATTTTCTCAAAAAGTATCCATCGCATCGCAAAATGGATTGATTTGGAATCCTCATGAAATTTTCTTTCGGATAACATTACCTTTTGTCGATTGGAGCATCTTGGCGAGATAAAAGAAAAATTACGATCCACGCATTGAAATTTTTTTTTAAAGAAATTTTAAGTTTTTGAAGGCTGCACAAAAATATCATTTTCTCAAAAAGTATCCGTCGCATCGCAAAATGGATTGATTTGGAATCCTCATGAAATTTTCTTTCGGATAACATTACCTTTTGTCGATTGGAGCATCTTGGCGAGATAAAAGAAAAATTACGATCCACGCATTGAAATTTTTTTTAAAGAAATTTTAAGTTTTTGAAGGCTGCACAAAAATATAATTTTCTCAAAAAGTATCCGTCTCATCGCAAAATGGATTGATTTGGAATCCTCATGAAATTTTCTTTCGGATAACATTACCTTTTGTCGATTGGAGCATCTTTGCGAGATAAAAGAAAAATTACGATCCACGCATTGAAATTTTTTTTAAGAATTTTTAAGTTTTTGAAGGCTGCACAAAAATATCATTTTCTCCAAAAGTATCCGTCGCATCGCAAAATGGATTGATTTGGAATCCTCATGAAATTTTCTTTCGGATAACATTACCTTTTGTCGATTGGAGCATCTTTGCGAGATAAAAGAAAAATTACGATCCACGCATTGAAATTTTTTTAAAGAAATTTTAAGTTTTTGAAGGCTGCACAAAAATATCATTTTTTCAAAAAGTATCCGTCGCATCGCAAAATGGATTGATTTGGAATCCTCATAAAATTTTCTTTCGGATAACATTACCTTTTGTCGATTGGAGCATCTTGGCGAGATAAAAGAAAAATTACGATCCACGCATTGAAATTTTTTTTAAAGAAATTTTAAGTTTTTGAAGGCTGCACAAAAATATAATTTTCTCAAAAAGTATCCGTCGCATCGCAAAATGGATTGATTTGGAATCCTCATGAAATTTTCTTTCGAATAACATTACCTTTTGTCGATTGGAGCATCTTTGCGAGATAAAAGAAAAATTACGATCCACGCATTGAAATTTTTTTAAAGAAATTTTAAGTTTTTGAAGGCTGCACAAAAATATCATTTTCTCAAAAAGTATCCGTCGCATCGCAAAATGGATTGATTTGGAATCCTCATGAAATTTTCTTTCGGATAACATTACCTTTTGTCGATTGGAGCATCTTTGCGAGATAAAAGAAAAATTACTATCCACGCATTGAAATTTTTTTAAAGAAATTTTAAGTTTTTGAAGGCTGCACAAAAATATCATTTTCTCAAAAAGTATCCGTCGCATCGCAAAATGGATTGATTTGGAGTCCCCATTGAATTTTCTTTCGGATAACATTACCTTTTGTCGATTGGAACATCTTGGTGCGATATAAGAGAAATTACGATCCACGCATTGAATTTTTTTTAAGAATTTTTAAGTTTTTGAAGGCTGCACAAAAATATCATTTTCTCAAAAAGTATCCATCGCATCGCAAAACTGATTGCAGATTTTGAATCCCCATGGAATTTTCTTTCAGATAACATTACCTTTTGTCGATTGGATCATCTTGGCGCGATATAAGAAAAATTACGATCCACGCATTGAATTTTTTTAAAGAAATTTTAAGTTTTTGAAAGCTGCACAAAAAAATCATTTTCTCAAAAAGTATCCATCGCATCGCAAAATGGATTGATTTGGAATCCTCATGAAATTTTCTTTCGGATAACATTACCTTTTGTCGATTGGAGCATCTTGGTGAGATAAAAGAAAAATTACGATCCACGCATTGAAATTTTTTTTAAAGAAATTTTAAGTTTTTGAAGGCTGCACAAAAATATCATTTTTTCAAAAAGTATCCGTCGCATCGCAAAATGGATCGATTTGGAATCCTCATGAAATTTTCTTTCGGATAACATTACCTTTTGTCGATTGGAGCATCTTGGCGAGATAAAAGAAAAATTACGATCCACGCATTGAAATTTTTTTTAAGAATTTTTAAGTTTTTGAAGGCTGCACAAAAATATCATTTTCTCCAAAAGTATCCGTCGCATCGCAAAATGGATTGATTTGGAATCCTCATGAAATTTTCTTTCGGATAACATTACCTTTTGTCGATTGGAGCATCTTTGCGAGATAAAAGAAAAATTACGATCCACGCATTGAAATTTTTTTAAAGAAATTTTAAGTTTTTGAAGGCTGCACAAAAATATCATTTTTTCAAAAAGTATCCGTCGCATCGCAAAATGGATTGATTTGGAATCCTCATGAAATTTTCTTTCGGATAACATTACCTTTTGTCGATTGGAGCATCTTGGCGAGATAAAAGAAAAATTACGATCCACGCATTGAAATTTTTTTTAAAGAAATTTTAAGTTTTTGAAGGCTGCACAAAAATATAATTTTCTCAAAAAGTATCCGTCGCATCGCAAAATGGATTGATTTGGAATCCTCATGAAATTTTCTTTCGGATAACATTACCTTTTGTCGATTGGAGCATCTTTGCGAGATAAAAGAAAAATTACGATCCACGCATTGAAATTTTTTTAAAGAAATTTTAAGTTTTTGAAGGCTGCACAAAAATATCATTTTCTCAAAAAGTATCCGTCGCATCGCAAAATGGATTGATTTGGAATCCTCATGAAATTTTCTTTCGGATAACATTACCTTTTGTCGATTGGAGCATCTTTGCGAGATAAAAGAAAAATTACGATCCACGCATTGAAATTTTTTTAAAGAAATTTTAAGTTTTTGAAGGCTGCACAAAAATATCATTTTCTCAAAAAGTATCCGTCGCATCGCAAAATGGATTGATTTGGAGTCCCCATTGAATTTTCTTTCGGATAACATTACCTTTTGTCGATTGGAACATCTTGGCGCGATATAAGAGAAATTACGATCCACGCATTGAATTTTTTTTAAGAATTTTTAAGTTTTTGAAGGCTGCACAAAAATATCATTTTCTCAAAAAGTATCCGTCGCATCGCAAAATGGATTGATTTGGAATCCTCATGAAATTTTCTTTCGAATAACATTACCTTTTGTCGATTGGAGCATCTTTGCGAGATAAAAGAAAAATTACGATCCACGCATTGAAATTTTTTTAAAGAAATTTTAAGTTTTTGAAGGCTGCACAAAAATATCATTTTCTCAAAAAGTATCCGTCGCATCGCAAAATGGATTGATTTGGAGTCCTCATGAAATTTTCTTTCGGATAACATTACCTTTTGTCGATTGGAGCATCTTTGCGAGATAAAAGAAAAATTACGATCCACGCATTGAAATTTTTTTTAAGAATTTTTAAGTTTTTGAAGGCTGCACAAAAATATCATTTTCTCAAAAAGTATCCATCGCATCGCAAAACTGATTGCAGATTTTGAATCCCCATGGAATTTTCTTTCAGATAACATTACCTTTTGTCGATTGGATCATCTTGGCGCGATATAAGAAAAATTACGATCCACGCATTGAATTTTTTTAAAGAAATTTTAAGTTTTTGAAGGCTGCACAAAAATATCATTTTCTCAAAAAGTATCCGTCGCATCGCAAAACTGATTGCAGATTTAGAATTCCCATGGAATTTTCTTTCGGATAACAGTACCTTTTGTCGATTGGAGCATCTTGGCGCGATATAAGAAAAATTACGATCCACGAATAGAATTTTTTTTTTTTAATTTTTAGTTTTTGAAGGCTGCACAAAAATATCATTTTCTCAAAAAGTATCCATCGCATCGTAAAACGGATTGCAGATTTGGAATCCTCATGGCATTCGGATAACATTAGCGTTTGTCGATTAGAGCATCTTGGCGAGATAAAAGAAAAATTACGATCCACGCATTGAAATTTTTTTTAAAGAAATTTTAAGTTTTTGAAGGCTGCACAAAAATATCATTTTCTCAAAAAGTATCCGTCGCATCGCAAAATGGATTGATTTGGAATCCTCATGAAATTTTCTTTCGGATAACATTACCTTTTGTCGATTGGAGCATCTTTGCGAGATAAAAGAAAAATTACGATCCACGCATTGAAATTTTTTTAAAGAAATTTTAAGTTTTTGAAGGCTGCACAAAAATATCATTTTTTCAAAAAGTATCCGTCGCATCGCAAAATGGATTGATTTGGAATCCTCATGAAATTTTCTTTCGGATAACATTACCTTTTGTCGATTGGAGCATCTTTGCGAGATAAAAGAAAAATTACGATCCACGCATTGAAATTTTTTTAAAGAAATTTTAAGTTTTTGAAGGCTGCACAAAAATATCATTTTCTCAAAAAGTATCCGTCGCATCGCAAAATGGATTGATTTGGAATCCTCATGAAATTTTCTTTCGGATAACATTACCTTTTGTCGATTGGAGCATCTTTGCGAGATAAAAGAAAAATTACGATCCACGCATTGAAATTTTTTTAAAGAAATTTTAAGTTTTTGAAGGCTGCACAAAAATATCATTTTCTCAAAAAGTATCCGTCGCATCGCAAAATGGATTGATTTGGAGTCCTCATGAAATTTTCTTTCGGATAACATTACCTTTTGTCGATTGGAGCATCTTTGCGAGATAAAAGAAAAATTACGATCCACGCATTGAAATTTTTTTAAAGAAATTTTAAGTTTTTGAAGGCTGCACAAAAATATCATTTTCTCAAAAAGTATCCGTCGCATCGCAAAACTGATTGCAGATTTAGAATCCCCATGGAATTTTCTTTCGGATAACAGTACCTTTTGTCGATTGGAGCATCTTGGCGCGATATAAGAAAAATTACGATCCACGAATAGAATTTTTTTTTTTTAATTTTTAGTTTTTGAAGGCTGCACAAAAATATCATTTTCTCAAAAAGTATCCATCGCATCGTAAAACGGATTGCAGATTTGGAATCCTCATGGCATTCGGATAACATTAGCGTTTGTCGATTAGAGCATCTTGGCGAGATAAAAGAAAAATTACGATCCACGCACTGAAATTTTTTTTTGAGAAATTTTGAGTTTTTGAAGGCTGCACAAAAAAATCATTTTCTCAAAAAGTATCCATCGCATCGCAAAATGGATTGATTTGGAATCCTCATGAAATTTTCTTTCGGATAACATTACCTTTTGTCGATTGGAGCATCTTGGTGAGATAAAAGAAAAATTACGATCCACGCATTGAAATTTTTTTTAAAGAAATTTTAAGTTTTTGAAGGCTGCACAAAAATATCATTTTCTCAAAAAGTATCCGTCGCATCGCAAAATGGATTGATTTGGAATCCTCATGAAATTTTCTTTCGGATAACATTACCTTTTGTCGATTGGAGCATCTTTGCGAGATAAAAGAAAAATTACGATCCACGCATTGAAATTTTTTTAAAGAAATTTTAAGTTTTTGAAGGCTGCACAAAAATATCATTTTTTCAAAAAGTATCCGTCGCATCGCAAAATGGATTGATTTGGAATCCTCATGAAATTTTCTTTCGGATAACATTACCTTTTGTCGATTGGAGCATCTTTGCGAGATAAAAGAAAAATTACGATCCACGCATTGAAATTTTTTTAAAGAAATTTTAAGTTTTTGAAGGCTGCACAAAAATATCATTTTCTCAAAAAGTATCCATCGCATCGCAAAACTGATTGCAGATTTTGAATCCCCATGGAATTTTCTTTCAGATAACATTACCTTTTGTCGATTGGATCATCTTGGCGCGATATAAGAAAAATTACGATCCACGCATTGAATTTTTTTAAAGAAATTTTAAGTTTTTGAAAGCTGCACAAAAAAATCATTTTCTCAAAAAGTATCCATCGCATCGCAAAATGGATTGATTTGGAATCCTCATGAAATTTTCTTTCGGATAACATTACCTTTTGTCGATTGGAGCATCTTGGTGAGATAAAAGAAAAATTACGATCCACGCATTGAAATTTTTTTTAAAGAAATTTTAAGTTTTTGAAGGCTGCACAAAAATATCATTTTCTCAAAAAGTATCCGTCGCATCGCAAAACCGATTGCAGATTTAGAATCCCCATGGAATTTTCTTTCGGCTAACAGTAACTTTTGTCGATTGGAGTATCTTGGCGCGATATAAGAAAAATTACGATCCACGAATAGAACTTTTTTTTTTTTTAATTTTTAGTTTTTGAAGGCTGCACAAAAATATCATTTTCTCAAAAAGTATCCGTCGCATCGCAAAATGGATTGATTTGGAATCCTCATGAAATTTTCTTTCGGATAACATTACCTTTTGTCGATTGGAGCATCTTTGCGAGATAAAAGAAAAATTACGATCCACGCATTGAAATTTTTTTAAAGAAATTTTAAGTTTTTGAAGGCTGCACAAAAATATCATTTTTTCAAAAAGTATCCGTCGCATCGCAAAATGGATTGATTTGGAATCCTCATGAAATTTTCTTTCGGATAACATTACCTTTTGTCGATTGGAGCATCTTTGCGAGATAAAAGAAAAATTACGATCCACGCATTGAAATTTTTTTAAAGAAATTTTAAGTTTTTGAAGTCTGCACAAAAATATCATTTTCTCAAAAAGTATCCGTCGCATCGCAAAATGGATTGATTTGGAGTCCTCATGAAATTTTCTTTCGGATAACATTACCTTTTGTCGATTGGAGCATCTTTGCGAGATAAAAGAAAAATTACGATCCACGCATTGAAATTTTTTTAAAGAAATTTTAAGTTTTTGAAGGCTGCACAAAAATATCATTTTCTCAAAAAGTATCCGTCGCATCGCAAAACTGATTGCAGATTTAGAATCCCCATGGAATTTTCTTTTGGATAACATTACCTTTTGTCGATTGGAGCATCTTGGCGAGATAAAAGAAAAATTACGATCCACGCATTGAAATTTCTTTTAAAGAAATTTTAAGTTTTTTAAGGCTGCACAAAAATATCATTTCCTCAAAAAGTATCCGTCGCATTTCAAAACTGATTGCAGATTTAGAATCCCCATGGAATTTTCTTTTGGAAAATATTACCTTTCGTCGATTGGAGCACCTTGGCGCGATATAAGAAAAATTACGATCCACGAATAGAATTTTTTTTTTAAATTTTAAGTTTTTGAAGGCTGCACAAAAATATCATTTTCTCAAAAAGTATCCGTCGCATCGCAAAACGGATTGCAGATTTGGAATCCTCATGGAATTTTCTTTCGGATAACATTACTTTTTGTCGATTGGAGCATCTTGGCGCGATATAAGAAAAATTACGATCCACGCATTGAAATTTTTTTTAAAGAAATTTTAAGTTTTTGAAGGCTGTACAAAAATATAATTTTCTCAAAAAGTATCCATCGCATTGCAAAACTGATTGCAGATTTAGAATTCCCATGGAATTTTCTTTTGGATAACATTACCTTTTGTCGATTGGAGCATCTTGGCGAGATAAAAGAAAAATTACGATCCACGCATTGAAATTTCTTTTAAAGAAATTTTAAGTTTTTGAAGGCTGCACAAAAATATCATTTCCTCAAAAAGTATCTGTCGCATCCCAAAACTGATTGCAGATTTAGAATCCCCATGAAATTTTCTTTCGGATAACATTACCTTTTGTCGATTGGAGCATCTTGGCGAGATAAAAGAAAAATTACGATCCACGCATTGAAATTTTTTTTTTTTAAATTTTAAGTTTTTGAAGGCTGCACAAAAATATAATTTTCTCAAAAAGTATCCGTCGCATTGCAAAACTGATTGCAGATTTAGAATCCCCATGGAATTTTCTTTTGGATGGCGTTGCCTTTTTTCGATTGGAACATCTTGGCGCGATATAAGAGAAATTACGATCCACGAATAGAATTTTTTTTTTAAAATTTTAAGTTTTTGAAGGCTGCACAAAAATATCATTTTCTCAAAAAGTATCCGTCGCATCGCAAAGGTGATTGCAGATTTGGAATTCCCATGGAATTTTCTTTTGGATGGCATTACCTTTTGTCGATTGGAGCATCTTGGCGAGATAAAAGAAAAATTACGATCCACGCATTGAAATTTTTTTTAAAGAAATTTTAAGTTTTTGAAGGCTGCACAAAAATATAATTTTCTCAAAAAGTATCCGTCGCATTGCAAAACTGACTGCAGATTTAGAATTCCCATGGAATTTTCTTTTGGATAACATTACCTTTTGTCGATTGGAGCATCTTGGCGAGATAAAAGAAAAATTACGATCCACGCATTGAAATTTCTTTTAAAGAAATTTTAAGTTTTTTAAGGCTGCACAAAAATATCATTTTCTCAAAAAGTATCCGTCGCATAGCAAAATGGATTGATTTGGAATCCTCATGAAATTTTCTTTCGGATAACATTACCTTTTGTCGATTGGAGCATCTTGGCGCGATATAAGAAAAATTACGATCCACGCATTGATTTTTTTACAGAATTTTTAGTTTTTGAAGGCTGCACAAAAAAATCATTTTCTCAAAAAGTATCCGTCGCATCGCAAAACTGATTGCAGATTTAGAATCCCCATGCAATTTTCTTTTGGAAAATATTACCTTTTGTCGATTGGAGCACCTTGGCGCGATGAAGAAAAATTACGATCCACGAATAGAATTTTTTTTTTAAATTTTAAGTTTTTGAAGGCTGCACAAAAATATCATTTTCTCAAAAAGTATCCATCGCATTGCAAAACTGATTGCAGATTTAGAATTCCCACGGAATTTTCTTTTGGATAACATTACCTTTTGTTGATTGGAGCATCTTGGCGAGATAAAAGAAAAATTACGATCCACGCATTGAAATTTCTTTTAAAGAAATTTTAAGTTTTTGAAGGCTGCACAAAAATATCATTTCCTCAAAAAGTATCTGTCGCATCCCAAAACTGATTGCAGATTTAGAATCCCCATGGAATTTTCTTTTGGAAAATATTACCTTCTGTCGATTGGAGCATCTTGGCGCGATATAAGAAAAATTACGATCCACGAATAGAATTTTTTTTTTTTTAAATTTTAAGTTTGTGAAGGGTGCACAAAAATATCATTTTCTTAAAAAGTATCCGTCGCATCGCAAAACGGATTGCAGATTTAGAATCCCCATGGAATTTTCTTTTGGATGGCGTTGCCTTTTTTCGATTGGAACATCTTGGCGCGATATAAGAGAAATTACGATCCACGCATTGAATTTTTTTTTAAGAATTTTTAAGTTTTTGAAGGCTGCACAAAAATATCATTTTCTCAAAAAGTATCCGTCGCATCGCAAAATGGATTGATTTGGAATCCTCATGAAATTTTCTTTCATATAACATTACCTTTTGTCGATTGGAGCATCTTGGCGAGATAAAAGAAAAATTACGATCCACGCATTGAATTTTTTTTTATGAAATTTTAATTTTTTGAAGGCTGCACAAAAATATCATTTTCTCAAAAAGTATCCGTCGCATCGCAAAGGTGATTGCAGATTTGGAATCCCCATGGAATTTTCTTTTGGATGGCATTACCTTTTGTCGATTGGAGCATCTTGGCGAGATAAAAGAAAAATTACGATCCACGCATTGAAATTTTTTTTAAAGAAATTTTAAGTTTTTGAAGGCTGCACAAAAATATCATTTTCTCAAAAAGTATCCGTCGTGTCGCAAAACTGATTGCAGATTTAGAATCCCCATAGAATTTTCTTTTGGATGGCATTGCCTTTTGTCGATTGGAGCATCTTGGCGAGATAAAAGAAAAATTACGATTCACGCGTGGAATTTTTTTTAAAGAAATTTAAAGTTTTTGAAGGCTGCACAAAAATATCATTTTCTCAAAAAGTATCCGTCGCATCGCAAAACTGATTGCAGATTTAGAATCCCCATGGAATTTTCTTTTGGATGGCATTGCCTTTTGTCGATTGGAGCATCTTGGCGAGATAAAAGAAAAATTACGATTCACGCGTGGAATTTTTTTTAAAGAAATTTAAAGTTTTTGAAGGCTGCACAAAAATATCATTTTCTCAAAAAGTATCCGTCGCATCGCAAAACTGATTGCAGATTTAGAATCCCCATGGAATTTTCTTTTGGATGGCGTTGCCTTTTGTCGATTGGAGCATCTTGGCGAGATAAAAGAAAAATTACGATCCACGCACTGAAATTTTTTTTTGAGAAATTTTGAGTTTTTGAAGGCTGCACAAAAATATCATTTTCTCAAAAAGTATCCGTCGCATCGCAAAACCGATTGCAGATTTGGAATCCCCATAGAATTTTCTTTTGGATGGCGTTACCTTTTGTCGATTGGAGCGATTGAAGCATCTTGGCGAGATAAAAGAAAAATTACGATCCACGCATTGAAATTTTTTTTAAAGAAATTTTAATTTTTTGAAGGCTGCACAAAAATATCATTTTCTCAAAAAGTATCCGTCGCATCGCAAAACGGATTGCATATTTGGAATCCTCATGGAATTTGCTTTTGTCGATTGGAACATCTTGGCGCGATATAGGAGAAATTACGATCCACGCATTGAATTTTTTTTAAGAATTTTTAAGTTTTTGAAGGCTGCACAAAAATATCATTTTCTCAAAAAGTATCCGTCGCATCGCAAAGGTGATTGCAGATTTAGAATCCCCATGGAATTTTCTTTTGGATGGCATTGCCTTTTGTCGATTGGAGCATCTTGGCGAGATAAAAGAAAAATGACGATTCACGCGTGGAATTTTTTTTAAAGAAATTTAAAGTTTTTGAAGGCTGCACAAAAATATCATTTTCTCAAAAAGTATCCGTCGCATCGCAAAACTGATTGCAGATTTAGAATTCCCATGGAATTTTCTTTTGGATGGCATTACCTTTTGTCGATTGGAGCATCTTGGCGCGATATAAGAAAAATTACGATCCACGAATAGATTTTTTTTTTTTTAAATTTTAAGTTTTTGAAGGCTGCACAAAAATATCATTTTCTCAAAAAGTATCCGTCGTATCGCAAAACTGATTGCAGATTTAGAATCCCCATGGAATTTTCTTTTGGACGGCATTGCCTTTTGTCGATTGGAGCATCTTGGCGAGATAAAAGAAAAATTACGATTCACGCGTGGAATTTTTTTTAAAGAAATTTAAAGTTTTTGAAGGCTGCACAAAAATATCATTTTCTCAAAAAGTATCCGTCGCATCACAAAACTGATTGCAGATTTAGAATTCCCATGGAATTTTCTTTTGGATAACATTACCTTTTGTCGATTGGAGCATCTTGGCGCGATATAAGAAAAATTACGATCCACGAATAGAATTTTTTTTTTTTTAATTTTAAGTTTTTGAAGGCTGCACAAAAATATCATTTTCTCAAAAAGTATCCGTCGCATCGCAAAACGGATTGCAGATTTGGAATCCTCATGGAATTTTTTTTCGGATAACATTAACTTCTGTCGATTGGAGCATCTTGGCGAGACAAAAGAAAAATTACGATCCACGCATTGAAATTTTTTTTAAAGAAATTTTAAGTTTTTGAAGGCTGCACAAAAATATCATTTTCTCAAAAAGTATCAGTCGCATTGCAAAACTGATTGCAGATTTAGAATTCCCATGGAATTTTCTTTTGGATAACATTACCTTTTGTCGATTGGAGCATCTTGGCGAGATAAAAGAAAAATTACGATCCACGCATTGAAATTTCTTTTAAAGAAATTTTAAGTTTTTGAAGGCTGCACAAAAATATCATTTTCTCAAAAAGTATCCGTCGCATCGCAAAGGTGATTGCAGATTTAGAATCCCCATGGAATTTTCTTTTGGTTGGCATTACCTTTTGTCGATTGGAACATCTTGGCGCGATATAAGAGAAATTACGATCCACGCATTGAATTTTTTTTTAAGAATTTTTAAGTTTTTGAAGGCTGCACAAAAATATCATTTTCTCAAAAAGTATCCGTCGCATCGCAAAGGTGATTGCAGATTTAGAATCCCCATGGAATTTTCTTTTGGATGGCATTACCTTTTGTCGATTGGAGCATCTTGGCGCGATATAAGAAAAATTACGATCCACGAATAGAATTTTTTTTTTTTAAATTTTAAGTTTTTGAAGGCTGCACAAAAATATCATTTTCTCAAAAAGTATCCGTCGCATCGCAAAACCGATTGCAGATTTAGAATCCCCATGGAATTTTCTTTTGGTTGGCATTACCTTTTGTCGATTGGAACATCTTGGCGCGATATAAGAGAAATTACGATCCACGCATTGAATTTTTTTTTAAGAATTTTTAAGTTTTTGAAGGCTGCACAAAAATATCATTTTCTCAAAAAGTATCCGTCGCATCGCAAAACGGATTGCAGATTTAGAATCCCCATGGAATTTTCTTTTGGATGGCATTCCCTTTTGTCGATTGGAGCATCTTGGCGCGATATAAGAAAAATTACGATCCACGAATAGATTTTTTTTTTTAAATTTTAAGTTTTTGAAGGCTGCACAAAAATATCATTTTCTCAAAATGTATCCGTCGTATCGCAAAACGGATTGCAGATTTGGAATCCTCATGGAATTTTCTTTCGGATAACATTAGCTTTTGTCGATTGGAGCATCTTGGCGAGATAAAAGAAAAATTACGATCCACGCACTGAAATTTTTTTTGAGAAATTTTGAGTTTTTGAAGGCTGCACAAAAATATCATTTTCTCAAAAAGTATCCATCGCATCGCAAAACGGATTGCAGATTTAGAATCCCCATGGAATTTTTTTTTGGATGACATTAGCTTCTGTCGATTGGAGCATCTTGGCGAGATAAAAGAAAAATTACGATCCACGCATTGAATTTTTTTTTATGAAATTTTAATTTTTTGAAAGCTGCACAAAAATATCATTTTCTCAAAAAGTATCCGTCGCATCGCAAAACGGTTTGCAGATTTGGAATCCTCATGGAATTTTCTTTCGGATAACATAAGCTTTTGTCGATTGGAGCATCTTGGCGCGATATAAGAAAAATTACGATCCACGAATAGAATGTTTTTTTTTAAAGTATCCGTCGCATCGCAAAACTGATTGCAGATTTAGAATCCCCATGGAATTTTCTTTTAAATGGCATTACTTCTTGTCGATTGGAGCATCTTGGCGCGATATAAGAAAAATTACGATCCACGAATAGAATTTTTTTTTTTAAATTTTAAGTTTTTGAAGGCTGCACAAAAATATCATTTTCTCAAAAAGTATCCGTCGTATCGCAAAACGGATTGCAGATTTGGAATCCTCATGGAATTTTCTTTCGGATAACATTAGCTTTTGTCGATTGGAGCATCTTGGCGAGATAAAAGAAAAATTACGATCCACGCACTGAAATTTTTTTTTGAGAAATTTTGAGTTTTTGAAGGCTGCACAAAAATATCATTTTCTCAAAAAGTATCCGTCGCATCGCAAAACGGATTGCAGATTTGGAATCCTCATGGAATTTTCTTTCGGATAACATTAGCTTTTGTCGATTGGAGCATCTTGGCGAGATAAAAGAAAAATTACGATCCACGCACTGAAATTTTTTTTGAGAAATTTTGAGTTTTTGAAGGCTGCACAAAAATATCATTTTCTCAAAAAGTATCCGTTGTATCGCAAAACGGATTGCAGACTTAGAATCCCCATGCAATTTTCTTTTGGATGGCATTGCCTTTTTTGATTGGAGCATTTTGGCGAGATAAAAGAAAAATTACGATTCACGCGTTGAAATTTTTTTTAAAGAAATTTAAAGTTTTTGAAGGCTGCACAAAAATATCATTTTCTCAAAAAGTATCCGTCGCATTGCAAAACCGATTGCAGATTTAGAATCCCCATAGAATTTTCTTTTGGATGGCATTACCTTTTGTCGATTGGAACATCTTGGCGAGATAAAAGAAAAATTACGATCCACGCATTGAAATTTTTTTTAAAGAAATTTTAATTTTTTGAAGGCTGCACAAAAATATCATTTTCTCAAAAAGTATCCATCGCATCGCAAAACGGATTGCAGATTTAGAATCCCCATGGAATTTTCTTTCGGATGACATTAGCTTCTGTCGATTGGAGCATCTTGGCGAGATAAAAGAAAAATTACGATCCACGCATTGAATTTTTTTTTATGAAATTTTAATTTTTTGAAAGCTGCACAAAAATATCATTTTCTCAAAAAGTATCCGTCGCATCGCAAAACTGATTGCAGATTTGGAATCCTCATGGAATTTTCTTTCGGATAACATTACCTTTTGTCGATTGGAGCATCTTGGCGCGATATAAGAAAAATTACGATCCACGAATAGAATTTTTTTTTTTAAAGTATCCGTCGCATCGCAAAACTGATTGCAGATTTAGAATCCCCATGGAATTTTCTTTTGGATGGCATTACCTCTTGTCGATTGGAGCATCTTGGCGCGATATAAGAAAAATTACGATCCACGAATAGAATTTTTTTTTTTTAAATTTTAAGTTTTTGATGGCTGCACAAAAATATCATTTTCTCAAAAAGTATCCGTCGTATCGCAAAACGGATTGCAGATTTGGAATCCTCATGGAATTTTCTTTCGGATAACATTAGCTTTTGTCGATTGGAGCATCTTGGCGAGATAAAAGAAAAATTACGATCCACGCACTGAAATTTTTTTTGAGAAATTTTGAGTTTTTGAAGGCTGCACAAAAATATCATTTTCTCAAAAAGTATCCGTCGCATCGCAAAACGGATTGCAGATTTAGAATCCTCATGGAATTTTCTTTTGGATGGCATTACCTTTTGTCGATTGGAGCATCTTGGCGCGATATAAGAAAAATTACGATCCACGAATAGAATTTTTTTTTTTAAATTTTAAGTTTTTGAAGGCTGCACAAAAATATCATTTTCTCAAAAAGTATCCGTCGCATCGCAAAACGGATTGCAGATTTGGAATCCTCATGGAATTTTCCTTCGGATAACATAAGCTTTTGTCGATTGGAGCATCTTGGCGAGATAAAAGAAAAATTACGATTCACGCACTGAAATTTTTTTTAAAAGAAATTTAAAGTTTTTGAAGGCTGCACAAAAATATCATTTTCTCAAAAAGTATCCGTCGCATCGCAAAACCGATTGCAGATTTAGAATCCCCATGGAATTTTCTTTTGGTTGGCATTACCTTTTGTCGATTGGAACATCTTGGCGCGATATAAGAGAAATTACGATCCACGCATTGAATTTTTTTTTAAGAATTTTTAAGTTTTTGAAGGCTGCACAAAAATATCATTTTCTCAAAAAGTATCCGTCGCATCGCAAAACGGATTGCAGATTTAGAATCCCCATGGAATTTTCTTTTGGATGGCATTACCTTTTGTCGATTGGAGCATCTTGGCGCGATATAAGAAAAATTACGATCCACGAATAGAATTTTTTTTTTTAAATTTTAAGTTTTTGAAGGCTGCACAAAAATATCATTTTCTCAAAAAGCATCCGTCGCATCGCAAAACGGATTGCAGATTTGGAATCCTCATGAAATTTTCTTTCGGATAACATAAGCTTTTGTCGATTGGAGCATCTTGGCGAGATAAAAGAAAAATTACGATTCACGCGTTGAAATTTTTTTTAAAGAAATTTAAAGTTTTTGAAGGCTGCACAAAAATATCATTTTCTCAAAAAGTATCCGTCGCATTGCAAAACCGATTGCAGATTTAGAATCCCCATAGAATTTTCTTTTGGATGGCATTACCTTTTGTCGATTGGAACATCTTGGCGAGATAAAAGAAAAATTACGATCCACGCATTGAAATTTTTTTTAAAGAAATTTTAATTTTTTGAAGGCTGCACAAAAATATCATTTTCTCAAAAAGTATCCATCGCATCGCAAAACGGATTGCAGATTTAGAATCCCCATGGAATTTTCTTTCGGATGACATTAGCTTCTGTCGATTGGAGCATCTTGGCGAGATAAAAGAAAAATTACGATCCACGCATTGAATTTTTTTTTATGAAATTTTAATTTTTTGAAAGCTGCACAAAAATATCATTTTCTCAAAAAGTATCCGTCGCATCGCAAAACTGATTGCAGATTTGGAATCCTCATGGAATTTTCTTTCGGATAACATTACCTTTTGTCGATTGGAGCATCTTGGCGCGATATAAGAAAAATTACGATCCACGAATAGAATTTTTTTTTTAAAGTATCCGTCGCATCGCAAAACTGATTGCAGATTTAGAATCCCCATGGAATTTTCTTTTGGATGGCATTACCTCTTGTCGATTGGAGCATCTTGGCGCGATATAAGAAAAATTACGATCCACGAATAGAATTTTTTTTTTTTAAATTTTAAGTTTTTGATGGCTGCACAAAAATATCATTTTCTCAAAAAGTATCCGTCGTATCGCAAAACGGATTGCAGATTTGGAATCCTCATGGAATTTTCTTTCGGATAACATTAGCTTTTGTCGATTGGAGCATCTTGGCGAGATAAAAGAAAAATTACGATCCACGCACTGAAATTTTTTTTGAGAAATTTTGAGTTTTTGAAGGCTGCACAAAAATATCATTTTCTCAAAAAGTATCCGTCGCATCGCAAAACGGATTGCAGATTTAGAATCCTCATGGAATTTTCTTTTGGATGGCATTACCTTTTGTCGATTGGAGCATCTTGGCGCGATATAAGAAAAATTACGATCCACGAATAGAATTTTTTTTTTTAAATTTTAAGTTTTTGAAGGCTGCACAAAAATATCATTTTCTCAAAAAGTATCCGTCGCATCGCAAAACGGATTGCAGATTTGGAATCCTCATGGAATTTTCCTTCGGATAACATAAGCTTTTGTCGATTGGAGCATCTTGGCGAGATAAAAGAAAAATTACGATTCACGCACTGAAATTTTTTTTAAAAGAAATTTAAAGTTTTTGAAGGCTGCACAAAAATATCATTTTCTCAAAAAGTATCCGTCGCATCGCAAAACCGATTGCAGATTTAGAATCCCCATGGAATTTTCTTTTGGTTGGCATTACCTTTTGTCGATTGGAACATCTTGGCGCGATATAAGAGAAATTACGATCCACGCATTGAATTTTTTTTTAAGAATTTTTAAGTTTTTGAAGGCTGCACAAAAATATCATTTTCTCAAAAAGTATCCGTCGCATCGCAAAACGGATTGCAGATTTAGAATCCCCATGGAATTTTCTTTTGGATGGCATTACCTTTTGTCGATTGGAGCATCTTGGCGCGATATAAGAAAAATTACGATCCACGAATAGAATTTTTTTTTTTAAATTTTAAGTTTTTGAAGGCTGCACAAAAATATCATTTTCTCAAAAAGCATCCGTCGCATCGCAAAACGGATTGCAGATTTGGAATCCTCATGAAATTTTCTTTCGGATAACATAAGCTTTTGTCGATTGGAGCATCTTGGCGAGATAAAAGAAAAATTACGATCCACGCATTGAATTTTTTTTTAAGAATTTTTAAGTTTTTGAAGGCTGCACAAAAATATCATTTTCTCAAAAAGTATCCGTCGCATCGCAAAACTGATTCCAGATTTAGAATCCCCATGGAATTTTCTTTTGGATGGCATTACCTTTTGTCGATTGGAGCATCTTGGCGCGATATAAGAAAAATTACGATCCACGCATTGAATTTTTTTTAAAGAATTTTTAAGTTTTTGAAGGCTGCACAAAAATATCATTTTCTCAAAAAGTATCCGTCGGATCGCAAAACTGATTGCAGATTTAGAATCCCCATGGAATTTTCTTTTGGATGGCATTACCTTTTGTCGATTGGAGCATCTTGGCGCGATATAAGAAAAATTACGATCCACGAATAGAATTTTTTTTTTAAATTTTAAGTTTTTGAAGGCTGCACAAAAATATCATTTTCTCAAAAAGTATCCGTTGTATCGCAAAACGGATTGCAGATTTAGAATCCCCATGCAATTTGCTTTTGGATGGCATTGCCTTTTTCGATTGGAGCATTTTGGCGCGATAAAAGAAAAATTACGATCCACGCACTGAAATTTTTTTTTGAGAAATTTTGAGTTTTTGAAGGCTGCACAAAAATATCATTTTCTCAAAAAGTATCCGTTGTATCGCAAAACTGATTGCAGATTTAGAATCCCCATGGAATTTTCTTTTGGATGGCATTGCCTTTTGTCGATTGAAGCATATTGGCGAGATAAAAGAAAAATTACGATCCACGCATTGAAATTTTTTTTAAAGAAATTTTAATTTTTTGAAGGCTGCACAAAAATATCATTTTCTCAAAAAGTATCCATCGCATCACAAAACGGATTGCAGATTTAGAATCCCCATGGAATTTTCTTTTGGATGGCATTACCTTTTGTCGATTGGAGCATCTTGGCGCGATATAAGAAAAATTACGATCCACGAATAGAATTTTTTTTTTTAAATTTTAAGTTTTTGAAGGCTGCACAAAAATATCATTTTCTCAAAAAGTATCCGTCGCATCGCAAAACGGATTGCAGATTTGGAATCCTCATGGAATTTTCCTTCGGATAACATAAGCTTTTGTCGATTGGAGCATCTTGGCGAGATAAAAGAAAAATTACGATTCACGCACTGAAATTTTTTTTAAAAGAAATTTAAAGTTTTTGAAGGCTGCACAAAAATATCATTTTCTCAAAAAGTATCCGTCGCATCGCAAAACGGATTGCAGATTTAGAATCCCCATGGAATTTTCTTTTGGATGGCATTACCTTTTGTCGATTGGAGCATCTTGGCGCCATATAAGAAAAATTACGAAATTCTCAAAAAGCATCCGTCGCATCGCAAAACGGATTGCAGATTTAGAATCCTCATGGAATTTTCTTTTGGATGGCATTACCTTTTGTCGATTGGAGCATCTTGGCGCGATATAAGAAAAATTACGATCCACGAATAGAATTTTTTTTTTTAAATTTTAAGTTTTTGAAGGCTGCACAAAAATATCATTTTCTCAAAAAGTATCCGTCGCATCGCAAAACGGATTGCAGATTTGGAATCCTCATGGAATTTTCCTTCGGATAACATAAGCTTTTGTCGATTGGAGCATCTTGGCGAGATAAAAGAAAAATTACGATTCACGCACTGAAATTTTTTTTAAAAGAAATTTAAAGTTTTTGAAGGCTGCACAAAAATATCATTTTCTCAAAAAGTATCCGTCGCATCGCAAAACCGATTGCAGATTTAGAATCCCCATGGAATTTTCTTTTGGTTGGCATTACCTTTTGTCGATTGGAACATCTTGGCGCGATATAAGAGAAATTACGATCCACGCATTGAATTTTTTTTTAAGAATTTTTAAGTTTTTGAAGGCTGCACAAAAATATCATTTTCTCAAAAAGTATCCGTCGCATCGCAAAACGGATTGCAGATTTAGAATCCCCATGGAATTTTCTTTTGGATGGCATTACCTTTTGTCGATTGGAGCATCTTGGCGCGATATAAGAAAAATTACGATCCACGAATAGAATTTTTTTTTTTAAATTTTAAGTTTTTGAAGGCTGCACAAAAATATCATTTTCTCAAAAAGCATCCGTCGCATCGCAAAACGGATTGCAGATTTGGAATCCTCATGAAATTTTCTTTCGGATAACATAAGCTTTTGTCGATTGGAGCATCTTGGCGAGATAAAAGAAAAATTACGATCCACGCATTGAATTTTTTTTTAAGAATTTTTAAGTTTTTGAAGGCTGCACAAAAATATCATTTTCTCAAAAAGTATCCGTCGCATCGCAAAACTGATTCCAGATTTAGAATCCCCATGGAATTTTCTTTTGGATGGCATTACCTTTTGTCGATTGGAGCATCTTGGCGCGATATAAGAAAAATTACGATCCACGCATTGAATTTTTTTTAAAGAATTTTTAAGTTTTTGAAGGCTGCACAAAAATATCATTTTCTCAAAAAGTATCCGTCGGATCGCAAAACTGATTGCAGATTTAGAATCCCCATGGAATTTTCTTTTGGATGGCATTACCTTTTGTCGATTGGAGCATCTTGGCGCGATATAAGAAAAATTACGATCCACGAATAGAATTTTTTTTTTAAATTTTAAGTTTTTGAAGGCTGCACAAAAATATCATTTTCTCAAAAAGTATCCGTTGTATCGCAAAACGGATTGCAGATTTAGAATCCCCATGCAATTTGCTTTTGGATGGCATTGCCTTTTTCGATTGGAGCATTTTGGCGCGATATAAGAAAAATTACGATCCACGCACTGAAATTTTTTTTTGAGAAATTTTGAGTTTTTGAAGGCTGCACAAAAATATCATTTTCTCAAAAAGTATCCGTTGTATCGCAAAACTGATTGCAGATTTAGAATCCCCATGGAATTTTCTTTTGGATGGCATTGCCTTTTGTCGATTGAAGCATATTGGCGAGATAAAAGAAAAATTACGATCCACGCATTGAAATTTTTTTTAAAGAAATTTTAATTTTTTGAAGGCTGCACAAAAATATCATTTTCTCAAAAAGTATCCATCGCATCACAAAACGGATTGCAGATTTAGAATCCCCATGGAATTTTCTTTTGGATGACATTAGCTTCTGTCGATTGGAGCATCTTGGCGAGATAAAAGAAAAATTACGATCCACGCATTGAATTTTTTTTTTATGAAATTTTAATTTTTTGAAAGCTGAACAAAAATATCATTTTCTCAAAAAGTATCCGTCGCATCGCAAAACTGATTGCAGATTTGGAATCCTCATGGAATTTTCTTTCGGATAACATTACCTTTTGTCGATTGGAGCATCTTGGCGCGATATAAGAAAAATTACGATCCACGAATAGAATTTTTTTTTTTAAATTTTAAGTTTTTGAAGGCTGCACAAAAATATCATTTTCTCAAAAAGTATCCGTCGTATCGCAAAACGGATTGCAGATTTGGAATCCTCATGGAATTTTCTTTCGGATAGCGTTAGCTTTTGGAGCATCTTGGCGAGATAAAAGAAAAATTACGATCCACGCACTGAAATTTTTTTTTGAGAAATTTTGAGTTTTTGAAGGCTGCACAAAAATATCATTTTCTCAAAAAGTATCCGTCGCATCGCAAAACGGATTGCAGATTTGGAATTCTCATGAAATTTTCTTTCGGATAACATTAGCTTTTGTCGATTGGAGCGATTGAAGCATCTTGGCGAGATAAAAGAAAAATTACGATCCACGCATTGAAATTTTTTTTAAAGAAATTTTAATTTTTTGAAGGCTGCACAAAAATATCATTTTCTCAAAAAGTATCCGTCGCATCGCAAAGCGGATTGCAGATTTAGAATCCCCATGGAATTTTCTTTTGGATGGCACTACCTTTTGTCGATTGGAGCATCTTGGCGCGATATAAGAAAAATTACGATCCACGAATAGATTTTTTTTTTAAAATTTTAAGTTTTTGAAGGCTGCACAAAAATATCATTTTCTCAAAATGTATCCGTCGTATCGCAAAACGGATTGCAGATTTGGAATCCTCATGGAATTTTCTTTCGGATAACATTAGCTTCTGTCGATTGGAGCATCTTGGCGAGATAAAAGAAAAATTACGATCCACGCACTGAAATTTTTTTTGAGAAATTTTGAGTTTTTGAAGGCTGCACAAAAATATCATTTTCTCAAAAAGTATCCGTTGTATCGCAAAACGGATTGCAGATTTAGAATCCCCATGCAATTTTCTTTTGGATGGCATTGCCTTTTTTGATTGGAGCATTTTGGCGAGATAAAAGAAAAATTACGATTCACGCGTTGAAATTTTTTTTAAAGAAATTTAAAGTTTTTGAAGGCTGCACAAAAATATCATTTTCTCAAAAAGTATCCGTCGCATTGCAAAACCGATTGCAGATTTAGAATCCCCATAGAATTTTCTTTTGGATGGCATTACCTTTTGTCGATTGGAACATCTTGGCGAGATAAAAGAAAAATTACGATCCACGCATTGAAATTTTTTTTAAAGAAATTTTAATTTTTTGAAGGCTGCACAAAAATATCATTTTCTCAAAAAGTATCCATCGCATCGCAAAACGGATTGCAGATTTAGAATCCCCATGGAATTTTTTTTTGGATGACATTAGCTTCTGTCGATTGGAGCATCTTGGCGAGATAAAAGAAAAATTACGATCCACGCATTGAATTTTTTTTTATGAAATTTTAATTTTTTGAAAGCTGCACAAAAATATCATTTTCTCAAAAAGTATCCGTCGCATCGCAAAACTGATTGCAGATTTGGAATCCTCATGGAATTTTCTTTCGGATAACATTACCTTTTGTCGATTGGAGCATCTTGGCGCGATATAAGAAAAATTACGATCCACGAATAGAATTTTTTTTTTAAAGTATCCGTCGCATCGCAAAACTGATTGCAGATTTAGAATCCCCATGGAATTTTCTTTTGGATGGCATTACCTCTTGTCGATTGGAGCATCTTGGCGCGATATAAGAAAAATTACGATCCACGAATAGAATTTTTTTTTTTTAAATTTTAAGTTTTTGAAGGCTGCACAAAAATATCATTTTCTCAAAAAGTATCCGTCGTATCGCAAAACGGATTGCAGATTTGGAATCCTCATGGAATTTTCTTTCGGATAACATTAGCTTTTGTCGATTGGAGCATCTTGGCGAGATAAAAGAAAAATTACGATCCACGCACTGAAATTTTTTTTAAAGAAATTTTAATTTTTTGAAGGCTGCACAAAAATATCATTTTCTCAAAAAGTATCCATCGCATCACAAAACGGATTGCAGATTTAGAATCCCCATGGAATTTTCTTTTGGATGACATTAGCTTCTGTCGATTGGAGCATCTTGGCGAGATAAAAGAAAAATTACGATCCACGCATTGAATTTTTTTTTTATGAAATTTTAATTTTTTGAAAGCTGAACAAAAATATCATTTTCTCAAAAAGTATCCGTCGCATCGCAAAACTGATTGCAGATTTGGAATCCTCATGGAATTTTCTTTCGGATAACATTAGCTTTTGTCGATTGAAGCATATTGGCGAGATAAAAGAAAAATTACGATCCACGCATTGAAATTTTTTTTAAAGAAATTTTAATTTTTTGAAGGCTGCACAAAAATATCATTTTCTCAAAAAGTATCCATCGCATCACAAAACGGATTGCAGATTTAGAATCCCCATGGAATTTTCTTTTGGATGACATTAGCTTCTGTCGATTGGAGCATCTTGGCGAGATAAAAGAAAAATTACGATCCACGCATTGAATTTTTTTTTTATGAAATTTTAATTTTTTGAAAGCTGAACAAAAATATCATTTTCTCAAAAAGTATCCGTCGCATCGCAAAACTGATTGCAGATTTGGAATCCTCATGGAATTTTCTTTCGGATAACATTACCTTTTGTCGATTGGAGCATCTTGGCGCGATATAAGAAAAATTACGATCCACGAATAGAATTTTTTTTTTTAAATTTTAAGTTTTTGAAGGCTGCACAAAAATATCATTTTCTCAAAAAGTATCCGTCGTATCGCAAAACGGATTGCAGATTTGGAATCCTCATGGAATTTTCTTTCGGATAGCGTTAGCTTTTGGAGCATCTTGGCGAGATAAAAGAAAAATTACGATCCACGCACTGAAATTTTTTTTTGAGAAATTTTGAGTTTTTGAAGGCTGCACAAAAATATCATTTTCTCAAAAAGTATCCGTCGCATCGCAAAACGGATTGCAGATTTGGAATTCTCATGAAATTTTCTTTCGGATAACATTAGCTTTTGTCGATTGGAGCGATTGAAGCATCTTGGCGAGATAAAAGAAAAATTACGATCCACGCATTGAAATTTTTTTTAAAGAAATTTTAATTTTTTGAAGGCTGCACAAAAATATCATTTTCTCAAAAAGTATCCGTCGCATCGCAAAGCGGATTGCAGATTTAGAATCCCCATGGAATTTTCTTTTGGATGGCACTACCTTTTGTCGATTGGAGCATCTTGGCGCGATATAAGAAAAATTACGATCCACGAATAGATTTTTTTTTTAAAATTTTAAGTTTTTGAAGGCTGCACAAAAATATCATTTTCTCAAAATGTATCCGTCGTATCGCAAAACGGATTGCAGATTTGGAATCCTCATGGAATTTTCTTTCGGATAACATTAGCTTTTGTCGATTGGAGCATCTTGGCGAGATAAAAGAAAAATTACGATCCACGCACTGAAATTTTTTTTGAGAAATTTTGAGTTTTTGAAGGCTGCACAAAAATATCATTTTCTCAAAAAGTATCCGTTGTATCGCAAAACGGATTGCAGATTTAGAATCCCCATGCAATTTTCTTTTGGATGGCATTGCCTTTTTTGATTGGAGCATTTTGGCGAGATAAAAGAAAAATTACGATTCACGCGTTGAAATTTTTTTTAAAGAAATTTAAAGTTTTTGAAGGCTGCACAAAAATATCATTTTCTCAAAAAGTATCCGTCGCATTGCAAAACCGATTGCAGATTTAGAATCCCCATAGAATTTTCTTTTGGATGGCATTACCTTTTGTCGATTGGAACATCTTGGCGAGATAAAAGAAAAATTACGATCCACGCATTGAAATTTTTTTTAAAGAAATTTTAATTTTTTGAAGGCTGCACAAAAATATCATTTTCTCAAAAAGTATCCATCGCATCGCAAAACGGATTGCAGATTTAGAATCCCCATGGAATTTTTTTTTGGATGACATTAGCTTCTGTCGATTGGAGCATCTTGGCGAGATAAAAGAAAAATTACGATCCACGCATTGAATTTTTTTTTATGAAATTTTAATTTTTTGAAAGCTGCACAAAAATATCATTTTCTCAAAAAGTATCCGTCGCATCGCAAAACTGATTGCAGATTTGGAATCCTCATGGAATTTTCTTTCGGATAACATTACCTTTTGTCGATTGGAGCATCTTGGCGCGATATAAGAAAAATTACGATCCACGAATAGAATTTTTTTTTTTAAAGTATCCGTCGCATCGCAAAACTGATTGCAGATTTAGAATCCCCATGGAATTTTCTTTTGGATGGCATTACCTCTTGTCGATTGGAGCATCTTGGCGCGATATAAGAAAAATTACGATCCACGAATAGAATTTTTTTTTTTTAAATTTTAAGTTTTTGAAGGCTGCACAAAAATATCATTTTCTCAAAAAGTATCCGTCGTATCGCAAAACGGATTGCAGATTTGGAATCCTCATGGAATTTTCTTTCGGATAACATTAGCTTTTGTCGATTGGAGCATCTTGGCGAGATAAAAGAAAAATTACGATCCACGCACTGAAATTTTTTTTTGAGAAATTTTGAGTTTTTGAAGGCTGCACAAAAATATCATTTTCTCAAAAAGTATCCGTCGCATCGCAAAACGGATTGCAGATTTGGAGTCCTCATGGAATTTTCTTTCGGATAACATTAGCTTTTGTCGATTGGAGCATCTTGGCGAGATAAAAGAAAAATTACGATCCACGCACTGAAATTTTTTTTGAGAAATTTTGAGTTTTTGAAGGCTGCACAAAAATATCATTTTCTCAAAAAGTATCCGTTGTATCGCAAAACGGATTGCAGATTTAGAATCCCCATGCAATTTTCTTTTGGATGGCATTGCCTTTTTTGATTAGAGCATTTTGGCGAGATAAAAGAAAAATTACGATTCACGCGTTGAAATTTTTTTTAAAGAAATTTAAAGTTTTTGAAGGCTGCACAAAAATATCATTTTCTCAAAAAGTATCCGTCGCATTGCAAAACCGATTGCAGATTTAGAATCCCCATAGAATTTTCTTTTGGATGGCATTACCTTTTGTCGATTGGAACATCTTGGCGAGATAAAAGAAAAATTACGATCCACGCATTGAAATTTTTTTTAAAGAAATTTTAATTTTTTGAAGGCTGCACAAAAATATCATTTTCTCAAAAAGTATCCATCGCATCGCAAAACGGATTGCAGATTTAGAATCCCCATGGAATTTTCTTTCGGATGACATTAGCTTCTGTCGATTGGAGCATCTTGGCGAGATAAAAGAAAAATTACGATCCACGCATTGAATTTTTTTTTATGAAATTTTAATTTTTTGAAAGCTGCACAAAAATATCATTTTCTCAAAAAGTATCCGTCGCATCGCAAAACTGATTGCAGATTTGGAATCCTCATGGAATTTTCTTTCGGATAACATTACCTTTTGTCGATTGGAGCATCTTGGCGCGATATAAGAAAAATTACGATCCACGAATAGAATTTTTTTTTTTAAAGTATCCGTCGCATCGCAAAACTGATTGCAGATTTAGAATCCCCATGGAATTTTCTTTTGGATGGCATTACCTCTTGTCGATTGGAGCATCTTGGCGCGATATAAGAAAAATTACGATCCACGAATAGAATTTTTTTTTTTTAAATTTTAAGTTTTTGAAGGCTGCACAAAAATATCATTTTCTCAAAAAGTATCCGTCGTATCGCAAAACGGATTGCAGATTTGGAATCCTCATGGAATTTTCTTTCGGATAACATTACCTTTTGTCGATTGGAGCATCTTGGCGAGATAAAAGAAAAATTATGATCCACTCACTGAAATTTTTTTTTGAGAAATTTTGAGTTTTTGAAGGCTGCACAAAAATATCATTTTCTCAAAAAGTATCCGTCGTATTGCAAAACTGATTGCAGATTTAGAATCCTCATGGAATTTTCTTTCGGATAACACTAGCTTTTGTCGATTGGAGCATCTTGGCGAGATAAAAGAAAAATTACGATTCACGCGTTGAAATTTTTTTTAAAGAAATTTAAAGTTTGTGAAGGCTGCACAAAAATATCATTTTCTCAAAAAGTATCCGTCGCATCGCAAAACCGATTGCAGATTTGGAATCCTCGTGGAATTTTCTTTCGGATAACATTACCTTTTGTCGATTGGAGCATCTTGGCGAGATAAAAGAAAAATTACGATCCACGCACTGAAATTTTTTTTTGAGAAATTTTGAGTTTTTGAAGGCTGCACAAAAATATCATTTTCTCAAAAAGTATCCGTCGTATTGCAAAACTGATTGCAGATTTAGAATCCTCATGGAATTTTCTTTCGGATGGCATTAGCTTTTGTCGATTGGAGCATCTTGGCGCGATATAAGAAAAATTACGATCCACGAATAGATTTTTTTTTTTAAATTTTAAGTTTTTGAAGGCTGCACAAAAATATCATTTTCTCAAAATGTATCCGTCGTATCGCAAAACTGATTGCAGATTTGGAATCCTCATGGAATTTTCTTTCGGATAACATTAGCTTTTGTCGATTGGAGCATCTTGGCGAGATAAAAGAAAAATTACGATCCACGCACTGAAATTTTTTTTGAGAAATTTTGAGTTTTTGAAGGCTGCACAAAAATATCATTTTCTCAAAAAGTATCCGTCGCATCGCAAAACTGATTCCAGATTTAGAATCCCCATGGAATTTTCTTTTGGATGGCATTACCTTTTGTCGATTGGAACATCTTGGCGAGATATAAGAGAAATTACGATCCACGCATTGAATTTTTTTTAAAGAATTTTTAAGTTTTTGAAGGCTGCACAAAAATATCATTTTCTCAAAAAGTATCCGTCGGATCGCAAAACTGATTGCAGATTTAGAATCCCCATGGAATTTTCTTTTGGATGGCATTACCTTTTGTCGATTGGAGCATCTTGGCGAGATAAAAGAAAAATTACGATCCACGCATTGAATTTTTTTTAAAGAATTTTTAAGTTTTTGAAGGCTGCACAAAAATATCATTTTCTCAAAAAGCATCTGTCGCATCGCAAAACGGATTGCAGATTTGGAATCCTCATGGAATTTTCTTTCGGATAACATAAGCTTTTGTCGATTGGAGCATCTTGGCGAGATAAAAGAAAAATTACGATCCACGCATTGAATTTTTTTTAAAGAAATTTTAATTTTTTGAAGGCTGCACAAAAATATCATTTTCTCAAAAAGTATCCATCGCATCGCAAAACGGATTGCAGATTTAGAATCCCCATGGAATTTTCTTTTGGATGACATTAGCTTCTGTCGATTGGAGCATCTTGGCGAGATAAAAGAAAAATTACGATCCACGCATTGAATTTTTTTTTATGAAATTTTAATTTTTTGAAAGCTGAACAAAAATATCATTTTCTCAAAAAGTATCCGTCGCATCGCAAAACTGATTGCAGATTTGGAATCCTCATGGAATTTTCTTTCGGATAACATTACCTTTTGTCGATTGGAGCATCTTGGCGCGATATAAGAAAAATTACGATCCACGAATAGAATTTTTTTTTTTAAATTTTAAGTTTTTGAAGGCTGCACAAAAATATCATTTTCTCAAAAAGTATCCGTTGTATCGCAAAACTGATTGCAGATTTAGAATCCCCATGGAATTTTCTTTTGGATGGCATTGCCTTTTGTCGATTGAAGCATATTGGCGAGATAAAAGAAAAATTACGATTCACGCACTGAATTTTTTTTTAAAGAAATTTAAAGTTTTTGAAGGCTGCACAAAAATATCATTTTCTCAAAAAGTATCCGTCGCATCGCAAAGCGGATTGCAGATTTAAAATCCCCATGGAATTTTCTTTTGGATGGCATTACCTTTTGTCGATTGGAGCATCTTGGCGCGATATAAGAAAAATTACGATCCACGAATAGAATTTTTTTTTTAAATCTTAAGTTTTTGAAGGCTGCACAAAAATATCATTTTCTCAAAAAGTATCCGTCGCATCGCAAAACTGATTGCAGATTTAGAATCCCCATGGAATTTTCTTTTGGATGGCATTACCTTTTGTCGATTGGAGCATCTTGGCGCGATATAAGAAAAATTACGATCCACGAATAGAATTTTTTTTTTTTAAATTTTAAGTTTTTGAAGGCTGCACAAAAATATCATTTTCTCAAAAAGTATCCGTCGCATCGCAAAATGGATTGATTTGGAATCCTCATGGAATTTTCTTTTGGATAACATTACTTTTTGTCGATTGGAGCATCTTGGCGAGATAAAAGAAAAATTACGATCCACGCATTGAAATTTCTTTTAAAGAAATTTTAAGTTTTTGAAGGCTGCACAAAAATATCATTTCCTCAAAAAGTATCTGTCGCATCCCAAAACTGATTGCAGATTTAGAATCCCCATGGAATTTTCTTTTGGAAAATATTACCTTTCGTCGATTGGAGCACCTTGGCGAGATAAAAGAAAAATTACGATCCACGCATTGAATTTTTTTTTAAGAATTTTTAAGTTTTTGAAGGCTGAAGAAAAATTACGATTCACGCGTTGAAATTTTTTTTAAAGAAATTTTAATTTTTTGAAGGCTGCACAAAAATATCATTTTCTCAAAAAGTATCCGTCGCATCGCAAAACTGATTGCAGATTTAGAATCCCCATGGAATTTTCTTTTGGCGCCATATAAGAAAAATTACGATCCACGAATAGATTTTTTTTTTTTTAAATTTTAAGTTTTTGAAGGCTGCACAAAAATATCATTTTCTCAAAAAGCATCTGTCGCATCGCAAAACGGATTGCAGATTTGGAATCCTCATGGAATTTTCTTTCGGATAACATAAGCTCTTGTCGATTGGAGCATCTTGGCGAGATAAAAGAAAAATTTCGATCCACGCATTGAATTTTTTTTTAAAAATTTTTAAGTTTTTGAAGGCTGCACAAAAATATCATTTTCTCAAAAAGTATCCGTCGCATCGCAAAACGGATTGCAGATTTGGAATCCTCATGGAATTTTCTTTCGGATAACATTACCTTTTGTCGATTGGAACATCTTGGCGCGATATAACAGAAATTACGATCCACGCATTGAATTTTTTTTTAAGAATTTTTAAGTTTTTGAAGGCTGCACAAAAATATCACTTTCTCAAAAAGTATCCGTCGCATCGCAAAACTGATTGCAGATTTAGAATCCCCATGGAATTTTCTTTTGGATGGCGTTACCTTTTGTCGATTGGAGCATCTTGGCGCGATATAAGAAAAATTACGATCCACGCACTGAATTTTTTTTTTTTAAATTTTAAGTTTTTGAAGGCTGCACAAAAATATCATTTTCTCAAAAAGCATCTGTCGCATCGCAAAACGGATTGCAGATTTGGAATCCTCATGGAATTTTCTTTCGGATAACATAAGCTTTTGTCGATTGGAGCATCTTGGCGAGATAAAAGAAAAATTACGATCCACGCACTGAATTTTTTTTTTGAGAAATTTTGAGTTTTTGAAGGCTGCACAAAAATATCATTTTCTCAAAAAGTATCAGTCGCATCGCAAAACTGATTGCAGATTTAGAATCCCCATGGAATTTTCTTTTGGATGGCATTACCTTTTGTCGATTGGAGCATCTTGGCGCGATATAAGAAAAATTACGATCCACGAATAGATTTTTTTTTTAAATTTTAAGTTTTTGAAGGCTGCACAAAAATACCATTTTCTCAAAAAGTATCCGTCGTATCGCAAAACGGATTGCAGATTTGGAATCCTCATGGAATTTTCTTTCGGATAACATTACCTTTTGTCGATTGGAGCATCTTGGCGAGATAAAAGAAAAATTACGATCCACGCATTGAATTTTTTTTAAAGAATTTTTAAGTTTTTGAAGGCTGCACAAAAATATCATTTTCTCAAAAAGCATCTGTCGCATCGCAAAACGGATTGCAGATTTGGAATCCTCATGGAATTTTCTTTCGGATAACATAAGCTTTTGTCGATTGGAGCATCTTGGCGAGATAAAAGAAAAATTACGATCCACGCATTGAATTTTTTTTAAAGAATTTTTAAGTTTTTGAAGGCTGCACAAAAATATCATTTTCTCAAAAAGCATCTGTCGCATCGCAAAACGGATTGCAGATTTGGAATCCTCATGGAATTTTCTTTCGGATAACATAAGCTCTTGTCGATTGGAGCATCTTGGCGAGATAAAAGAAAAATTTCGATCCACGCATTGAATTTTTTTTTAAAAATTTTTAAGTTTTTGAAGGCTGCACAAAAATATCATTTTCTCAAAAAGTATCCGTCGCATCGCAAAACGGATTGCAGATTTGGAATCCTCATGGAATTTTCTTTCGGATAACATTACCTTTTGTCGATTGGAACATCTTGGCGCGATATAACAGAAATTACGATCCACGCATTGAATTTTTTTTTAAGAATTTTTAAGTTTTTGAAGGCTGCACAAAAATATCACTTTCTCAAAAAGTATCCGTCGCATCGCAAAACTGATTGCAGATTTAGAATCCCCATGGAATTTTCTTTTGGATGGCATTACCTTTTGTCGATTGGAGCATCTTGGCGCGATATAAGAAAAATTACGATCCACGCACTGAAATTTTTTTTTTTAAATTTTAAGTTTTTGAAGGCTGCACAAAAATATCATTTTCTCAAAAAGCATCTGTCGCATCGCAAAACGGATTGTAGATTTGGAATCCTCATGGAATTTTCTTTCGGATAACATAAGCTTTTGTCGATTGGAGCATCTTGGCGAGATAAAAGAAAAATTACGATCCACGCATTGAATTTTTTTTAAAGAATTTTTAAGTTTTTGAAGGCTGCACAAAAATATCATTTTCTCAAAAAGCATCTGTCGCATCGCAAAACGGATTGCAGATTTGGAATCCTCATGGAATTTTCTTTCGGATAACATAAGCTCTTGTCGATTGGAGCATCTTGGCGAGATAAAAGAAAAATTTCGATCCACGCATTGAATTTTTTTTTAAAAATTTTTAAGTTTTTGAAGGCTGCACAAAAATATCATTTTCTCAAAAAGTATCCGTCGCATCGCAAAACGGATTGCAGATTTGGAATCCTCATGGAATTTTCTTTCGGATAACATTACCTTTTGTCGATTGGAACATCTTGGCGCAATATAACAGAAATTACGATCCACGCATTGAATTTTTTTTAAAGAATTTTTAAGTTTTTGAAGGCTGCACAAAAATATCACTTTCTCAAAAAGTATCCGTCGCATCGCAAAACTGATTGCAGATTTAGAATCCCCATGGAATTTTCTTTTGGATGGCGTTACCTTTTGTCGATTGGAGCATCTTGGCGCGATATAAGAAAAATTACGATCCACGCACTGAAATTTTTTTTTTTAAATTTTAAGTTTTTAAAGGCTGCACAAAAATGTCATTTTCTCAAAAAGTATCCGTCGCATCGCAAAACGGATTGCAGATTTAGAATCCCCATGGAATTTTCTTTTGGATGGCATTACCTTTTGTCGATTGGAGCATCTTGGCGCGATATAAGAAAAATTACGATCCACGCATTGAATTTTTTTTAAAGAATTTTTAAGTTTTTGAAGGCTGCACAAAAATATCATTTTCTCAAAAAGCATCTGTCGCATCGCAAAACGGATTGCAGATTTGGAATCCTCATGGAATTTTCTTTCGGATAACATAAGCTTTTGTCGATTGGAGCATCTTGGCGAGATAAAAGAAAAATTACGATCCACGCATTGAATTTTTTTTAAAGAATTTTTAAGTTTTTGAAGGCTGCACAAAAATATCATTTTCTCAAAAAGTATCCGTCGCATCGCAAAACGGATTGCAGATTTGGAATCCTCATGGAATTTTCTTTCGGATAACATTACCTTTTGTCGATTGGAACATCTTGGCGCGATATAAAAGAAATTACGATCCACGCATTGAATTTTTTTTTAAGAATTTTTAAGTTTTTGAAGGCTGCACAAAAATATCATTTTCTCAAAAAGTATCCGTCGCATCGCAAAACTGATTACAGATTTAGAATCCCCTTAGAATTTTCTTTTGGATGGCGTTAACTTTTGTCGATTGGAGCATCTTGGCGCGATATAAGAAAAATTACGATCCACGAATAGAATTTTTTTTTTTTAAATTTTAAGTTTTTGAAGGCTGCACAAAAATATCATTTTCTCAAAAAGTATCCGTCGTATCGCAAAACGGATTGCAGATTTGGAATCCTCATGGAATTTTCTTTCGGATAACATTAGCTCTTGTCGATTGGAGCATCTTGGCGAGATAAAAGAAAAATTTCGATCCACGCATTGAATTTTTTTTTAAAAATTTTTAAGTTTTTGAAGGCTGCACAAAAATATCATTTTCTCAAAAAGTATCCGTCGCATTGCAAAACGGATTGCAGATTTGGAATCCTCATGGAATTTTCTTTCGGATAACATTACCTTTTGTCGATTGGAACATCTTGGCGCGATATAACAGAAATTACGATCCACGCATTGAATTTTTTTTTAAGAATTTTTAAGTTTTTGAAGGCTGCACAAAAATATCACTTTCTCAAAAAGTATCCGTCGCATCGCAAAACTGATTGCAGATTTAGAATCCCCATGGAATTTTCTTTTGGATGGCGTTACCTTTTGTCGATTGGAGCATCTTGGCGCGATATAAGAAAAATTACGATCCACGCACTGAAATTTTTTTTTTTAAATTTTAAGTTTTTGAAGGCTGCACAAAAATATCATTTTCTCAAAAAGCATCTGTCGCATCGCAAAACGGATTGTAGATTTGGAATCCTCATGGAATTTTCTTTCGGATAACATAAGCTTTTGTCGATTGGAGCATCTTGGCGAGATAAAAGAAAAATTACGATCCACGCATTGAATTTTTTTTAAAGAATTTTTAAGTTTTTGAAGGCTGCACAAAAATATCATTTTCTCAAAAAGCATCTGTCGCATCGCAAAACGGATTGCAGATTTGGAATCCTCATGGAATTTTCTTTCGGATAACATAAGCTCTTGTCGATTGGAGCATCTTGGCGAGATAAAAGAAAAATTTCGATCCACGCATTGAATTTTTTTTTAAAAATTTTTAAGTTTTTGAAGGCTGCACAAAAATATCATTTTCTCAAAAAGTATCCGTCGCATCGCAAAACGGATTGCAGATTTGGAATCCTCATGGAATTTTCTTTCGGATAACATTAACTTTTGTCGATTGGAACATCTTGGCGCGATATAACAGAAATTACGATCCACGCATTGAATTTTTTTTTAAGGATTTTTAAGTTTTTGAAGGCTGCACAAAAATATCACTTTCTCAAAAAGTATCCGTCGCATCGCAAAACTGATTGCAGATTTAGAATCCCCATGGAATTTTCTTTTGGATGGCGTTACCTTTTGTCGATTGGAGCATCTTGGCGCGATATAAGAAAAATTACGATCCACGCACTGAATTTTTTTTTTTTAAATTTTAAGTTTTTAAAGGCTGCACAAAAATATCATTTTCTCAAAAAGCATCTGTCGCATCGCAAAACGGATTGCAGATTTGGAATCCTCATGGAATTTTCTTTCGGATAACATTAGCTTTTGTCGATTGGAGCATCTTGGCGAGATAAAAGAAAAATTACGATCCACGCATTGAATTTTTTTTAAAGAATTTTTAAGTTTTTGAAGGCTGCACAAAAAAATCATTTTCTCAAAAAGCATCTGTCGCATCGCAAAACGGATTGCAGATTTGGAATCCTCATGGAATTTTCTTTCGGATAACATAAGCTTTTGTCGATTGGAGCATCTTGGCGAGATAAAAGAAAAATTACGATCCACGCATTGAATTTTTTTTTAAGAATTTTTAAGTTTTTGAAGGCTGCACAAAAATATCATTTTCTCAAAAAGTATCCGTCGCATCGCAAAACTGATTGCAGATTTAGAATCCCCATGGAATTTTCTTTTGGATGGCATTACCTTTTGTCGATTGGAGCATCTTGGCGCGATATAAGAAAAATTACGATCCACGAATAGAATTTTTTTTTTTTTAATTTTAAGTTTTTGAAGGCTGCACAAAAATATCATTTTCTCAAAAAGCATCTGTCGTATCGCAAAACGGATTGCAGATTTGGAATCCTCATGGAATTTTCTTTCGGATAACATTAGCTTTTGTCGATTGGAGCATCTTGGCGAGATAAAAGAAAAATTACGATCCACGCACTGAAATTTTTTTTGAGAAATTTTGAGTTTTTGAAGGCTGCACAAAAATATCATTTTCTCAAAAAGTATCCGTTGTATCGCAAAACGGATTGCAGATTTAGAATCCCCATGCAATTTTCTTTTGGATGGCATTGCCTTTTTTGATTGGAGCATTTTGGCGAGATAAAAGAAAAATTACGATTCACGCGTTGAAATTTTTTTTAAAGAAATTTAAAGTTTTTGAAGGCTGCACAAAAATATCATTTTCTCAAAAAGCATCTGTCGCATCGCAAAACGGATTGCAGATTTGGAATCCTCATGGAATTTTCTTTCGGATAACATTAGCTTTTGTCGATTGGAGCATCTTGGCGAGATAAAAGAAAAATTACGATCCACGCACTGAAATTTTTTTTTGAGAAATTTTGAGTTTTTGAAGGCTGCACAAAAATATCATTTTCTCAAAAAGTATCCGTTGTATCGCAAAACTGATTGCAGATTTAGAATCCCCATGGAATTTTCTTTTGGATGGCATTGCCTTTTGTCGATTGGAGCATCTTGGCGAGATAAAAGAAAAATTACGATTCACGCGTTGAAATTTTTTTTAAAGAAATTTAAAGTTTTTGAAGGCTGCACAAAAATATCATTTTCTCAAAAAGCATCTGTCGCATCGCAAAACGGATTGCAGATTTGGAATCCTCATGGAATTTTCTTTCGGATAACATAAGCTTTTGTCGATTGGAACATCTTGGCGAGATAAAAGAAAAATTACGATCCACGCATTGAAATTTTTTTTAAGAAATTTAAAGTTTTTGAAGGCTGCACAAAAATATCATTTTCTCAAAAAGCATCTGTCGCATCGCAAAACGGATTGCAGATTTGGAATCCTCATGGAATTTTCTTTCGGATAACATAAGCTTTTGTCGATTGGAGCATCTTGGCGAGATAAAAGAAAAATTACGATTCACGCGTTGAAATTTTTTTTAAAGAAATTTAAAGTTTTTGAAGGCTGCACAAAAATATCATTTTCTCAAAAAGCATCCGTCGCATCGCAAAGCGGATTGCAGATTTAAAATCCCCATGGAATTTTCTTTTGGATGGCATTACCTTTTGTCGATTGGAGCATCTTGGCGCGATATAAGAAAAATTACGATCCACGAATAGAATTTTTTTTTTAAATCTTAAGTTTTTGAAGGCTGCACAAAAATATCATTTTCTCAAAAAGTATCCGTCGCATCGCAAAACTGATTGCAGATTTAGAATCCCCATGGAATTTTCTTTTGGATGGCATTACCTTTTGTCGATTGGAGCATCTTGGCGCGATATAAGAAAAATTACGATCCACGCATTGAATTTTTTTTTAAGAATTTTTAAGTTTTTGAAGGCTGAAGAAAAATTACGATTCACGCGTTGAAATTTTTTTTAAAGAAATTTTAATTTTTTGAAGGCTGCACAAAAATATCATTTTCTCAAAAAGTATCCGTCGCATCGCAAAACTGATTGCAGATTTAGAATCCCCATGGAATTTTCTTTTGGCGCCATATAAGAAAAATTACGATCCACGAATAGAATTTTTTTTTTTTAAATTTTAAGTTTTTGAAGGCTGCACAAAAATATCATTTTCTCAAAAAGTATCCGTCGCATCGCAAAATGGATTGATTTGGAATCCTCATGGAATTTTCTTTTGGATAACATTACCTTTTGTCGATTGGAGCATCTTGGCGAGATAAAAGAAAAATTACGATCCACGCATTGAAATTTCTTTTAAAGAAATTTTAAGTTTTTGAAGGCTGCACAAAAATATCATTTCCTCAAAAAGTATCTGTCGCATCCCAAAACTGATTGCAGATTTAGAATCCCCATGGAATTTTCTTTTGGAAAATATTACCTTTCGTCGATTGGAGCACCTTGGCGAGATAAAAGAAAAATTACGATCCACGCATTGAATTTTTTTTTAAGAATTTTTAAGTTTTTGAAGGCTGAAGAAAAATTACGATTCACGCGTTGAAATTTTTTTTAAAGAAATTTTAATTTTTTGAAGGCTGCACAAAAATATCATTTTCTCAAAAAGTATCCGTCGCATCGCAAAACTGATTGCAGATTTAGAATCCCCATGGAATTTTCTTTTGGCGCCATATAAGAAAAATTACGATCCACGAATAGATTTTTTTTTTTTTAAATTTTAAGTTTTTGAAGGCTGCACAAAAATATCATTTTCTCAAAAAGCATCTGTCGCATCGCAAAACGGATTGCAGATTTGGAATCCTCATGGAATTTTCTTTCGGATAACATAAGCTCTTGTCGATTGGAGCATCTTGGCGAGATAAAAGAAAAATTTCGATCCACGCATTGAATTTTTTTTTAAAAATTTTTAAGTTTTTGAAGGCTGCACAAAAATATCATTTTCTCAAAAAGTATCCGTCGCATCGCAAAACGGATTGCAGATTTGGAATCCTCATGGAATTTTCTTTCGGATAACATTACCTTTTGTCGATTGGAACATCTTGGCGCGATATAACAGAAATTACGATCCACGCATTGAATTTTTTTTTAAGAATTTTTAAGTTTTTGAAGGCTGCACAAAAATATCACTTTCTCAAAAAGTATCCGTCGCATCGCAAAACTGATTGCAGATTTAGAATCCCCATGGAATTTTCTTTTGGATGGCGTTACCTTTTGTCGATTGGAGCATCTTGGCGCGATATAAGAAAAATTACGATCCACGCACTGAAATTTTTTTTTTTAAATTTTAAGTTTTTGAAGGCTGCACAAAAATATCATTTTCTCAAAAAGCATCTGTCGCATCGCAAAACGGATTGCAGATTTGGAATCCTCATGGAATTTTCTTTCGGATAACATAAGCTTTTGTCGATTGGAGCATCTTGGCGAGATAAAAGAAAAATTACGATCCACGCACTGAATTTTTTTTTTGAGAAATTTTGAGTTTTTGAAGGCTGCACAAAAATATCATTTTCTCAAAAAGTATCAGTCGCATCGCAAAACTGATTGCAGATTTAGAATCCCCATGGAATTTTCTTTTGGATGGCATTACCTTTTGTCGATTGGAGCATCTTGGCGCGATATAAGAAAAATTACGATCCACGAATAGATTTTTTTTTTAAATTTTAAGTTTTTGAAGGCTGCACAAAAATACCATTTTCTCAAAAAGTATCCGTCGTATCGCAAAACGGATTGCAGATTTGGAATCCTCATGGAATTTTCTTTCGGATAACATTACCTTTTGTCGATTGGAGCATCTTGGCGAGATAAAAGAAAAATTACGATCCACGCATTGAATTTTTTTTAAAGAATTTTTAAGTTTTTGAAGGCTGCACAAAAATATCATTTTCTCAAAAAGCATCTGTCGCATCGCAAAACGGATTGCAGATTTGGAATCCTCATGGAATTTTCTTTCGGATAACATAAGCTTTTGTCGATTGGAGCATCTTGGCGAGATAAAAGAAAAATTACGATCCACGCATTGAATTTTTTTTAAAGAATTTTTAAGTTTTTGAAGGCTGCACAAAAATATCATTTTCTCAAAAAGCATATGTCGCATCGCAAAACGGATTGCAGATTTGGAATCCTCATGGAATTTTCTTTCGGATAACATAAGCTCTTGTCGATTGGAGCATCTTGGCGAGATAAAAGAAAAATTTCGATCCACGCATTGAATTTTTTTTTAAAAATTTTTAAGTTTTTGAAGGCTGCACAAAAATATCATTTTCTCAAAAAGTATCCGTCGCATCGCAAAACGGATTGCAGATTTGGAATCCTCATGGAATTTTCTTTCGGATAACATTACCTTTTGTCGATTGGAACATCTTGGCGCGATATAACAGAAATTACGATCCACGCATTGAATTTTTTTTTAAGAATTTTTAAGTTTTTGAAGGCTGCACAAAAATATCACTTTCTCAAAAAGTATCCGTCGCATCGCAAAACTGATTGCAGATTTAGAATCCCCATGGAATTTTCTTTTGGATGGCATTACCTTTTGTCGATTGGAGCATCTTGGCGCGATATAAGAAAAATTACGATCCACGCACTGAAATTTTTTTTTTTAAATTTTAAGTTTTTGAAGGCTGCACAAAAATATCATTTTCTCAAAAAGCATCTGTCGCATCGCAAAACGGATTGTAGATTTGGAATCCTCATGGAATTTTCTTTCGGATAACATAAGCTTTTGTCGATTGGAGCATCTTGGCGAGATAAAAGAAAAATTACGATCCACGCATTGAATTTTTTTTAAAGAATTTTTAAGTTTTTGAAGGCTGCACAAAAATATCATTTTCTCAAAAAGCATCTGTCGCATCGCAAAACGGATTGCAGATTTGGAATCCCCATGGAATTTTCTTTTGGATGGCGTTACCTTTTGTCGATTGGAGCATCTTGGCGCGATATAAGAAAAATTACGATCCACGC
>CATIXX010000129.1:0-83000 GCA_949716465.1 Chalcosyrphus nemorum | reverse complement strand
TCCTTCTTACACATCTACTAAATTGTGGTCAGATGCCTGTTATTGCATGATAGCATTTGTCGAACAAACGCAGACAACACATTGACACGGCTCATTTAAAAGGAATATAAATATTCCTTACGGCCACACAAAAAAAGGAAAACAAATAAATGACGTACAAATAGCTAGTAACTAATTTTTCTTGATTCCAGCTAATAAATTATAAATACATATACATATGTACATATATATTTTTATATTCTTTCTTTGCGCTAAATATGTTATATGTTTGCATTGCACATAGGAAAAATAGTACATAAAGGTGTATAAACAATTTATTACTTCATTAGTATATGTATGTATGCATATTTATTATTAAATGAATCTATTTTTATATAATTTATTATTAAACAAAAAATTATTTAATTAACATACTCGTATGATAGTTAATAGCTAACAACATTTTTATTGTATTTGGAATAACAACGGTTAAATATGCACTTGTTTCTGTTTTCACTAATTTTAAAGTTAATCGAATCATGATTATAATTTTTGTTTGACATTTGTCTGATGTTCTTGATGGTGGCTTTATAATTCGATTTTATCTACGTTTGCACTGCTTCCACATAGTTAGCAGGGTATAAGCCAACCTTTCCATTTTTTCTACCTTTACACCATCCTTGCTCGTCCTCATCTTCAAGTTTTTCGAATACGTCACCTAGCATTAAAAAGGAAAATATATGTTTTAGTAATCATTAGATCGATTGATATTTGAATTACCTTGCTTAAAAGTCAGTTCATCACTTTCGGCGCCTTCATAATCATATAAGGCTTTAACTGGAACACCTGGTTCACCGTTATCAACTAATACACTCTCCACATCTGCATCGCCTTCATCCCATTCTTCTTCTTCGAAAGGGTTTGCTTCGGATTTCCCATTACTGTTACGAAAAAAATTATATATATATAAGTACCTGTTGCATATGTAAACGCATTATACATTTTAGAAACTACTTATGCATATGTCTAGCTGGAATGCCTGTTCTTTGATATTGATGTGGTACGTAGAGCAATATGTTTCTCCTGCGTTTGGGATGCTATCCACAATTTAGCGAAGGTGACCACCACTATTACGAGGAAGCTGCAAACATTTGTCAATAGGTGCCCACGAACGACTTTATCAGAGAACGGGCTATGAACATATAGGCACAGCCATATGACAACGAAAGGGGCAGTAGAGTGGTCACACTCTCCGAGTGGCAGGTGCCTATGAACGGGTTTACCATAGAATGGGCCATGAAATCTGCGTTTGGGATGTGACCACCACTATCACAAGAACGCTGCAAACGTTTGTCAATAGATGCCCACGAACGGCTTTATCAGAGAACGGGCCATGAATTTATAGGCACAACCACACGACGACGAAAGTGGCAGTAGAGTGTTCACACTCTCCGAGTGACCGTGTGACAGGTCCATAGCTAACCACTCGATGCAATGGTGCCCGGTTGCTCATGATGGCAGAATACGCGGTGGCCCTAGGAGTACGTGGCGCAGAACAGTTAAGAAGGAAGCACGCAACTGGGAAAGAGCACGCCAACTGGTATAGGCGTACTCGATAAATTAATAGCAATTATCAAGACTGTTTCTATAGGTGATTAGCGATGTGCTGAATGCAACATCAACAGGAAATGGAGGAATTCGGTGGACTCTTACATCTGAACTGAAACACCTCGACTACGCCGACGATGTATGCCTACTGTCTCATAGAAAAATTGACCTTCACCAAATGAAAGTCAATGTGAAAAGGAAAGCATACGTCATTTGGCTAAAAATTAACTCGACAAAAACAAAAATGATCGACTGGGACTGAACTCATCAACTCATATATGCATTGCTGGATGGACGGTTGAGAGAGTAGAGTTTCCAATACCTTGGAAGTATTTTCTCAACCAACGTCGGAACCGAACTGGACCCTAGGACCCACAACAGGATCCAGAACATAAGTAAGTAAGAAAGTAATATATTCTTGCGCTAAACATAGATATAAATAGACATTATAGCTAATTAATGTGTTTTACTTACTTGGCTGCAAAATTGCGGCTAGTTGGTGAGGGTCCTCGAGTATTATTCTCTGATTTCGGTGATATGTCGCAGTTATTAGAGTTCGTACTACCTGACATTGATTTAGCATTGTTTTTACTGGTTGAATTAGCTGCAGTTCGCTTTAGGCTGTTTTTGGTCGAAGTAGGCGGATATTCCTAAAGAAATATTATTTAAAAATAATAAATCAGTGATAAATTTTTCGAAGCATACATGTAAGTCTTCGGCAACAGGACGCTGATTTATAAGCGTAATTGGAGCTGCCGGGAGAGCTTCTTTCGATTTATTTCCCTTGGCTATGTCTCGGAATTCTTCTGTATATTCCTAGTGGATTAAAATATTATATTTACCAACTGTATAAATTTTATTTTGTATAGTTTTGTAGCTTACCACAAATGTAGGCCAATTCATTGCCATGTTAACACCATGGTTATTAGACCACCACTTTAGGTCTTTTTGGTGATCAGCATTACTTATTGTGTGATAAAACTCTTCATAAATCTGAGGAAGACTGTAAAAAAAACATTAATAAAAATAAAAATTAACTATGGCATTTCTAAATTTACCAGGGAATCTTAGTAATGTCTAGGCATCCATGTATAGAAAAAAGAACTTCTTTAAAGAACGTTAGCCTTGTTCTTTCAATTTGTTGGCACTTTTCGAAAACCGAAGTCATATCCTCCATATAGACAGAGTTGTATTTACTTATTTCTGCAATTGCTTGTTCATATTTTTCACGGCATTTTTGAACTTCATCCTTAGTTTTTTGAACACGGTCGTGCATTTTTTTTACCTTTAACAAACAAGTTGTATTTTATATTTATATGCATATAGTTTTGGTTATTTATATTAATACTTGGTCGGGGGATAACGAACTATCAGCCGTAGCATTTCTTTCTTGATTAGAAGCAGATTTTTCCGTCTTGCAAGCAGAGTGATAATCAGCTTTGGCTTTTTCCACTTTCGCCAACAATTTTGCCCATGGTTTTTGCGCTTTTTTGAATAGATCTTCCATATCTTTTCTTTCTTTAATTTGCATGATTGTTTTATGGTAATTGTCTTTTTGCCAGGTTTTGATTTGAGTAGTCACATCAGTGCACAGATTCTCTTTAATTTTCAAATGGACGTCCGAAAGGCGCTCCGATTCAGTTAATACACCTTTCCATGCAGCTTCTGTTGTCCCATATTCTGGACCTTGATATAAATTTGATAATTGTTTGTTTAAAATAAAAATAGAGAAAAAATACATACGTGTAGGTAGTGTGCTTATCCTCTTTTGAACACACAAAAATCATTCCAAAATCAATAGTAAAATTATTTCCTCATTCAGATCCAAGTCTCGCATTCTCAACTCCTCTCACAGCTCGTCCCGCGTAAGGCCCGCTTATCCCTCTTCGCGTTCCTTTCTGCTGCTCATTGGATAGCCTACGGACTCCAAACTTCTTTGAGCTATTGCAGTCGCACTTTCCCCTCACCAAAAAATAATAGAAGTCTCTATTTCCCTTCTTTTATTTGCGCCCTAGACAACAAAACTACATTACTGATTCAACACATTAAGAGCATTCGGTTTCACTTCTTTCGTTCTTTTGGGTTTTTTTTTTTTTGTGCGATGACAAATTTATTTTGCACTAGCTATTCAATCACAAGAAAATTGACAAACAAAAATTGCTCACAACAATTTCTCACGCACTAAAAATTACTCCAATAATATGCGTAGGAAGCTTACCCTCCTTGGAGCACACACATAATCATTCCAAAGCCAATGTTTAAATTATCTCCTCCCATTGAACCACCATTTTATATCTCTACTTCTCATATCAAATTCGCTTACCTAATACTCCATTTTTAAAATTGGCTCCTCCCTATTCAGCAATAATACTCTCTAAAGTAACGGTTGTTCTATTCCCCTATTCAATTTTATGGATGGAAGCCAAACCTTCTTCTTCTTGCTATCTCTCTTTATGGCACACACACAAACACACATTACACAGGTTCGTTCGGGATTTTAGATTGAATCAAATGAAAATAAAATACTTCAACTAAGTGAATGCAGTCACTGACTTCAAGGAACTGAATGCCAATGACTTCGAAGAATACAGAGCAATCAGAAAGGTTGCATTCTTTCTGACTTCACCATTTCTGTTTGAAATGGTTGGTGCAATCATGACTTCAAAAGGAATGGTGATTTACATTTTTCAATCTGAACTCTATTGAAGACAATGTGCAATCATGAATTCACAATGAATGGTAATTTATTTTTTCAATCTTTATTGATATAAATGTCAAGTCAATTAAAAAATGATTGCATTCTTTCACACCTCTGAGAAATAGCACAAAATCCGACATCAGATAATGTCATAATTGTCGTATTACTCATTTCCTTCTTACACATCTACTAAATTGTGGTCAGATGCCTGTTATTGCATGATAGCATTTGTCGAACAAACGCAGACAACACATTGACACGGCTCATTTGAAAGGAATATAAATATTCCTTACGGCCACACAAAAAAAGGAAAACAAATAAATGACGTACAAATAGCTAGTAACTAATTTTTCTTGATTCCAGCTAATAAATTATAAATACATATACATATGTACATATATATTTTTATATTCTTTCTTTGCGCTAAATATGTTATATGTTTGCATTGCACATAGGAAAAATAGTACATAAAGGTGTATAAACAATTTATTACTTCATTAGTATATGTATGTATGCATATTTATTATTAAATGAATCTATTTTTATATAATTTATTATTAAACAAAAAATTATTTAATTAACATACTCGTATGATAGTTAATAGCTAACAACATTTTTATTGTATTTGGAATAACAACGGTTAAATATGCACTTGTTTCTGTTTTCACTAATTTTAAAGTTAATCGAATCATGATTATAATTTTTGTTTGACATTTGTCTGATGTTCTTGATGGTGGCTTTATAATTCGATTTTATCTACGTTTGCACTGCTTCCACATAGTTAGCAGGGTATAAGCCAACCTTTCCATTTTTTCTACCTTTACACCATCCTTGCTCGTCCTCATCTTCAAGTTTTTCGAATACGTCACCTAGCATTAAAAAGGAAAATATATGTTTTAGTAATCATTAGATCGATTGATATTTGAATTACCTTGCTTAAAAGTCAGTTCATCACTTTCGGCGCCTTCATAATCATATAAGGCTTTAACTGGAACACCTGGTTCACCGTTATCAACTAATACACTCTCCACATCTGCATCGCCTTCATCCCATTCTTCTTCTTCGAAAGGGTTTGCTTCGGATTTCCCATTACTGTTACGAAAAAAATTATATATATATAAGTACCTGTTGCATATGTAAACGCATTATACATTTTAGAAACTACTTATGCATATGTCTAGCTGGAATGCCTGTTCTTTGATATTGATGTGGTACGTAGAGCAATATGTTTCTCCTGCGTTTGGGATGCTATCCACAATTTAGCGAAGGTGACCACCACTATTACGAGGAAGCTGCAAACATTTGTCAATAGGTGCCCACGAACGACTTTATCAGAGAACGGGCTATGAACATATAGGCACAGCCATATGACAACGAAAGGGGCAGTAGAGTGGTCACACTCTCCGAGTGGCAGGTGCCTATGAACGGGTTTACCATAGAATGGGCCATGAAATCTGCGTTTGGGATGTGACCACCACTATCACAAGAACGCTGCAAACGTTTGTCAATAGATGCCCACGAACGGCTTTATCAGAGAACGGGCCATGAATTTATAGGCACAACCACACGACGACGAAAGTGGCAGTAGAGTGTTCACACTCTCCGAGTGACCGTGTGACAGGTCCATAGCTAACCACTCGATGCAATGGTGCCCGGTTGCTCATGATGGCAGAATACGCGGTGGCCCTAGGAGTACGTGGCGCAGAACAGTTAAGAAGGAAGCACGCAACTGGGAAAGAGCACGCCAACTGGTATAGGCGTACTCGATAAATTAATAGCAATTATCAAGACTGTTTCTATAGGTGATTAGCGATGTGCTGAATGCAACATCAACAGGAAATGGAGGAATTCGGTGGACTCTTACATCTGAACTGAAACACCTCGACTACGCCGACGATGTATGCCTACTGTCTCATAGAAAAATTGACCTTCACCAAATGAAAGTCAATGTGAAAAGGAAAGCATACGTCATTTGGCTAAAAATTAACTCGACAAAAACAAAAATGATCGACTGGGACTGAACTCATCAACTCATATATGCATTGCTGGATGGACGGTTGAGAGAGTAGAGTTTCCAATACCTTGGAAGTATTTTCTCAACCAACGTCGGAACCGAACTGGACCCTAGGACCCACAACAGGATCCAGAACATAAGTAAGTAAGAAAGTAATATATTCTTGCGCTAAACATAGATATAAATAGACATTATAGCTAATTAATGTGTTTTACTTACTTGGCTGCAAAATTGCGGCTAGTTGGTGAGGGTCCTCGAGTATTATTCTCTGATTTCGGTGATATGTCGCAGTTATTAGAGTTCGTACTACCTGACATTGATTTAGCATTGTTTTTACTGGTTGAATTAGCTGCAGTTCGCTTTAGGCTGTTTTTGGTCGAAGTAGGCGGATATTCCTAAAGAAATATTATTTAAAAATAATAAATCAGTGATAAATTTTTCGAAGCATACATGTAAGTCTTCGGCAACAGGACGCTGATTTATAAGCGTAATTGGAGCTGCCGGGAGAGCTTCTTTCGATTTATTTCCCTTGGCTATGTCTCGGAATTCTTCTGTATATTCCTAGTGGATTAAAATATTATATTTACCAACTGTATAAATTTTATTTTGTATAGTTTTGTAGCTTACCACAAATGTAGGCCAATTCATTGCCATGTTAACACCATGGTTATTAGACCACCACTTTAGGTCTTTTTGGTGATCAGCATTACTTATTGTGTGATAAAACTCTTCATAAATCTGAGGAAGACTGTAAAAAAAACATTAATAAAAATAAAAATTAACTATGGCATTTCTAAATTTACCAGGGAATCTTAGTAATGTCTAGGCATCCATGTATAGAAAAAAGAACTTCTTTAAAGAACGTTAGCCTTGTTCTTTCAATTTGTTGGCACTTTTCGAAAACCGAAGTCATATCCTCCATATAGACAGAGTTGTATTTACTTATTTCTGCAATTGCTTGTTCATATTTTTCACGGCATTTTTGAACTTCATCCTTAGTTTTTTGAACACGGTCGTGCATTTTTTTTACCTTTAACAAACAAGTTGTATTTTATATTTATATGCATATAGTTTTGGTTATTTATATTAATACTTGGTCGGGGGATAACGAACTATCAGCCGTAGCATTTCTTTCTTGATTAGAAGCAGATTTTTCCGTCTTGCAAGCAGAGTGATAATCAGCTTTGGCTTTTTCCACTTTCGCCAACAATTTTGCCCATGGTTTTTGCGCTTTTTTGAATAGATCTTCCATATCTTTTCTTTCTTTAATTTGCATGATTGTTTTATGGTAATTGTCTTTTTGCCAGGTTTTGATTTGAGTAGTCACATCAGTGCACAGATTCTCTTTAATTTTCAAATGGACGTCCGAAAGGCGCTCCGATTCAGTTAATACACCTTTCCATGCAGCTTCTGTTGTCCCATATTCTGGACCTTGATATAAATTTGATAATTGTTTGTTTAAAATAAAAATAGAGAAAAAATACATACGTGTAGGTAGTGTGCTTATCCTCTTTTGAACACACAAAAATCATTCCAAAATCAATAGTAAAATTATTTCCTCATTCAGATCCAAGTCTCGCATTCTCAACTCCTCTCACAGCTCGTCCCGCGTAAGGCCCGCTTATCCCTCTTCGCGTTCCTTTCTGCTGCTCATTGGATAGCCTACGGACTCCAAACTTCTTTGAGCTATTGCAGTCGCACTTTCCCCTCACCAAAAAATAATAGAAGTCTCTATTTCCCTTCTTTTATTTGCGCCCTAGACAACAAAACTACATTACTGATTCAACACATTAAGAGCATTCGGTTTCACTTCTTTCGTTCTTTTGGGTTTTTTTTTTTTTGTGCGATGACAAATTTATTTTGCACTAGCTATTCAATCACAAGAAAATTGACAAACAAAAATTGCTCACAACAATTTCTCACGCACTAAAAATTACTCCAATAATATGCGTAGGAAGCTTACCCTCCTTGGAGCACACACATAATCATTCCAAAGCCAATGTTTAAATTATCTCCTCCCATTGAACCACCATTTTATATCTCTACTTCTCATATCAAATTCGCTTACCTAATACTCCATTTTTAAAATTGGCTCCTCCCTATTCAGCAATAATACTCTCTAAAGTAACGGTTGTTCTATTCCCCTATTCAATTTTATGGATGGAAGCCAAACCTTCTTCTTCTTGCTATCTCTCTTTATGGCACACACACAAACACACATTACACAGGTTCGTTCGGGATTTTAGATTGAATCAAATGAAAATAAAATACTTCAACTAAGTGAATGCAGTCACTGACTTCAAGGAACTGAATGCCAATGACTTCGAAGAATACAGAGCAATCAGAAAGGTTGCATTCTTTCTGACTTCACCATTTCTGTTTGAAATGGTTGGTGCAATCATGACTTCAAAAGGAATGGTGATTTACATTTTTCAATCTGAACTCTATTGAAGTCAATGTGCAATCATGAATTCACAATGAATGGTAATTTATTTTTTCAATCTTTATTGATATAAATGTCAAGTCAATTAAAAAATGATTGCATTCTTTCACACCTCTGAGAAATAGCACAAAATCCGACATCAGATAATGTCATAATTGTCGTATTACTCATTTTCTTCTTACACATCTACTAAATTGTGGTCAGATGCCTGTTATTGCATGATAGCATTTGTCGAACAAACGCAGACAACACATTGACACGGCTCATTTAAAAGGAATATAAATATTCCTTACGGCCACACAAAAAAAGGAAAACAAATAAATGACGTACAAATAGCTAGTAACTAATTTTTCTTGATTCCAGCTAATAAATTATAAATACATATACATATGTACATATATATTTTTATATTCTTTCTTTGCGCTAAATATGTTATATGTTTGCATTGCACATAGGAAAAATAGTACATAAAGGTGTATAAACAATTTATTACTTCATTAGTATATGTATGTATGCATATTTATTATTAAATGAATCTATTTTTATATAATTTATTATTAAACAAAAAATTATTTAATTAACATACTCGTATGATAGTTAATAGCTAACAACATTTTTATTGTATTTGGAATAACAACGGTTAAATATGCACTTGTTTCTGTTTTCACTAATTTTAAAGTTAATCGAATCATGATTATAATTTTTGTTTGACATTTGTCTGATGTTCTTGATGGTGGCTTTATAATTCGATTTTATCTACGTTTGCACTGCTTCCACATAGTTAGCAGGGTATAAGCCAACCTTTCCATTTTTTCTACCTTTACACCATCCTTGCTCGTCCTCATCTTCAAGTTTTTCGAATACGTCACCTAGCATTAAAAAGGAAAATATATGTTTTAGTAATCATTAGATCGATTGATATTTGAATTACCTTGCTTAAAAGTCAGTTCATCACTTTCGGCGCCTTCATAATCATATAAGGCTTTAACTGGAACACCTGGTTCACCGTTATCAACTAATACACTCTCCACATCTGCATCGCCTTCATCCCATTCTTCTTCTTCGAAAGGGTTTGCTTCGGATTTCCCATTACTGTTACGAAAAAAATTATATATATATAAGTACCTGTTGCATATGTAAACGCATTATACATTTTAGAAACTACTTATGCATATGTCTAGCTGGAATGCCTGTTCTTTGATATTGATGTGGTACGTAGAGCAATATGTTTCTCCTGCGTTTGGGATGCTATCCACAATTTAGCGAAGGTGACCACCACTATTACGAGGAAGCTGCAAACATTTGTCAATAGGTGCCCACGAACGACTTTATCAGAGAACGGGCTATGAACATATAGGCACAGCCATATGACAACGAAAGGGGCAGTAGAGTGGTCACACTCTCCGAGTGGCAGGTGCCTATGAACGGGTTTACCATAGAATGGGCCATGAAATCTGCGTTTGGGATGTGACCACCACTATCACAAGAACGCTGCAAACGTTTGTCAATAGATGCCCACGAACGGCTTTATCAGAGAACGGGCCATGAATTTATAGGCACAACCACACGACGACGAAAGTGGCAGTAGAGTGTTCACACTCTCCGAGTGACCGTGTGACAGGTCCATAGCTAACCACTCGATGCAATGGTGCCCGGTTGCTCATGATGGCAGAATACGCGGTGGCCCTAGGAGTACGTGGCGCAGAACAGTTAAGAAGGAAGCACGCAACTGGGAAAGAGCACGCCAACTGGTATAGGCGTACTCGATAAATTAATAGCAATTATCAAGACTGTTTCTATAGGTGATTAGCGATGTGCTGAATGCAACATCAACAGGAAATGGAGGAATTCGGTGGACTCTTACATCTGAACTGAAACACATCGACTACGCCGACGATGTATGCCTACTGTCTCATAGAAAAATTGACCTTCACCAAATGAAAGTCAATGTGAAAAGGAAAGCATACGTCATTTGGCTAAAAATTAACTCGACAAAAACAAAAATGATCGACTGGGACTGAACTCATCAACTCATATATGCATTGCTGGATGGACGGTTGAGAGAGTAGAGTTTCCAATACCTTGGAAGTATTTTCTCAACCAACGTCGGAACCGAACTGGACCCTAGGACCCACAACAGGATCCAGAACATAAGTAAGTAAGAAAGTAATATATTCTTGCGCTAAACATAGATATAAATAGACATTATAGCTAATTAATGTGTTTTACTTACTTGGCTGCAAAATTGCGGCTAGTTGGTGAGGGTCCTCGAGTATTATTCTCTGATTTCGGTGATATGTCGCAGTTATTAGAGTTCGTACTACCTGACATTGATTTAGCATTGTTTTTACTGGTTGAATTAGCTGCAGTTCGCTTTAGGCTGTTTTTGGTCGAAGTAGGCGGATATTCCTAAAGAAATATTATTTAAAAATAATAAATCAGTGATAAATTTTTCGAAGCATACATGTAAGTCTTCGGCAACAGGACGCTGATTTATAAGCGTAATTGGAGCTGCCGGGAGAGCTTCTTTCGATTTATTTCCCTTGGCTATGTCTCGGAATTCTTCTGTATATTCCTAGTGGATTAAAATATTATATTTACCAACTGTATAAATTTTATTTTGTATAGTTTTGTAGCTTACCACAAATGTAGGCCAATTCATTGCCATGTTAACACCATGGTTATTAGACCACCACTTTAGGTCTTTTTGGTGATCAGCATTACTTATTGTGTGATAAAACTCTTCATAAATCTGAGGAAGACTGTAAAAAAAACATTAATAAAAATAAAAATTAACTATGGCATTTCTAAATTTACCAGGGAATCTTAGTAATGTCTAGGCATCCATGTATAGAAAAAAGAACTTCTTTAAAGAACGTTAGCCTTGTTCTTTCAATTTGTTGGCACTTTTCGAAAACCGAAGTCATATCCTCCATATAGACAGAGTTGTATTTACTTATTTCTGCAATTGCTTGTTCATATTTTTCACGGCATTTTTGAACTTCATCCTTAGTTTTTTGAACACGGTCGTGCATTTTTTTTACCTTTAACAAACAAGTTGTATTTTATATTTATATGCATATAGTTTTGGTTATTTATATTAATACTTGGTCGGGGGATAACGAACTATCAGCCGTAGCATTTCTTTCTTGATTAGAAGCAGATTTTTCCGTCTTGCAAGCAGAGTGATAATCAGCTTTGGCTTTTTCCACTTTCGCCAACAATTTTGCCCATGGTTTTTGCGCTTTTTTGAATAGATCTTCCATATCTTTTCTTTCTTTAATTTGCATGATTGTTTTATGGTAATTGTCTTTTTGCCAGGTTTTGATTTGAGTAGTCACATCAGTGCACAGATTCTCTTTAATTTTCAAATGGACGTCCGAAAGGCGCTCCGATTCAGTTAATACACCTTTCCATGCAGCTTCTGTTGTCCCATATTCTGGACCTTGATATAAATTTGATAATTGTTTGTTTAAAATAAAAATAGAGAAAAAATACATACGTGTAGGTAGTGTGCTTATCCTCTTTTGAACACACAAAAATCATTCCAAAATCAATAGTAAAATTATTTCCTCATTCAGATCCAAGTCTCGCATTCTCAACTCCTCTCACAGCTCGTCCCGCGTAAGGCCCGCTTATCCCTCTTCGCGTTCCTTTCTGCTGCTCATTGGATAGCCTACGGACTCCAAACTTCTTTGAGCTATTGCAGTCGCACTTTCCCCTCACCAAAAAATAATAGAAGTCTCTATTTCCCTTCTTTTATTTGCGCCCTAGACAACAAAACTACATTACTGATTCAACACATTAAGAGCATTCGGTTTCACTTCTTTCGTTCTTTTGGGTTTTTTTTTTTTTGTGCGATGACAAATTTATTTTGCACTAGCTATTCAATCACAAGAAAATTGACAAACAAAAATTGCTCACAACAATTTCTCACGCACTAAAAATTACTCCAATAATATGCGTAGGAAGCTTACCCTCCTTGGAGCACACACATAATCATTCCAAAGCCAATGTTTAAATTATCTCCTCCCATTGAACCACCATTTTATATCTCTACTTCTCATATCAAATTCGCTTACCTAATACTCCATTTTTAAAATTGGCTCCTCCCTATTCAGCAATAATACTCTCTAAAGTAACGGTTGTTCTATTCCCCTATTCAATTTTATGGATGGAAGCCAAACCTTCTTCTTCTTGCTATCTCTCTTTATGGCACACACACAAACACACATTACACAGGTTCGTTCGGGATTTTAGATTGAATCAAATGAAAATAAAATACTTCAACTAAGTGAATGCAGTCACTGACTTCAAGGAACTGAATGCCAATGACTTCGAAGAATACAGAGCAATCAGAAAGGTTGCATTCTTTCTGACTTCACCATTTCTGTTTGAAATGGTTGGTGCAATCATGACTTCAAAAGGAATGGTGATTTACATTTTTCAATCTGAACTCTATTGAAGTCAATGTGCAATCATGAATTCACAATGAATGGTAATTTATTTTTTCAATCTTTATTGATATAAATGTCGTCAATTAAAAAATGATTGCATTCTTTCACACCTCTGAGAAATAGCACAAAATCCGACATCAGATAATGTCATAATTGTCGTATTACTCATTTCCTTCTTACACATCTACTAAATTGTGGTCAGATGCCTGTTATTGCATGATAGCATTTGTCGAACAAACGCAGACAACACATTGACACGGCTCATTTAAAAGGAATATAAATATTCCTTACGGCCACACAAAAAAAGGAAAACAAATAAATGACGTACAAATAGCTAGTAACTAATTTTTCTTGATTCCAGCTAATAAATTATAAATACATATACATATGTACATATATATTTTTATATTCTTTCTTTGCGCTAAATATGTTATATGTTTGCATTGCACATAGGAAAAATAGTACATAAAGGTGTATAAACAATTTATTACTTCATTAGTATATGTATGTATGCATATTTATTATTAAATGAATCTATTTTTATATAATTTATTATTAAACAAAAAATTATTTAATTAACATACTCGTATGATAGTTAATAGCTAACAACATTTTTATTGTATTTGGAATAACAACGGTTAAATATGCACTTGTTTCTGTTTTCACTAATTTTAAAGTTAATCGAATCATGATTATAATTTTTGTTTGACATTTGTCTGATGTTCTTGATGGTGGCTTTATAATTCGATTTTATCTACGTTTGCACTGCTTCCACATAGTTAGCAGGGTATAAGCCAACCTTTCCATTTTTTCTACCTTTACACCATCCTTGCTCGTCCTCATCTTCAAGTTTTTCGAATACGTCACCTAGCATTAAAAAGGAAAATATATGTTTTAGTAATCATTAGATCGATTGATATTTGAATTACCTTGCTTAAAAGTCAGTTCATCACTTTCGGCGCCTTCATAATCATATAAGGCTTTAACTGGAACACCTGGTTCACCGTTATCAACTAATACACTCTCCACATCTGCATCGCCTTCATCCCATTCTTCTTCTTCGAAAGGGTTTGCTTCGGATTTCCCATTACTGTTACGAAAAAAATTATATATATATAAGTACCTGTTGCATATGTAAACGCATTATACATTTTAGAAACTACTTATGCATATGTCTAGCTGGAATGCCTGTTCTTTGATATTGATGTGGTACGTAGAGCAATATGTTTCTCCTGCGTTTGGGATGCTATCCACAATTTAGCGAAGGTGACCACCACTATTACGAGGAAGCTGCAAACATTTGTCAATAGGTGCCCACGAACGACTTTATCAGAGAACGGGCTATGAACATATAGGCACAGCCATATGACAACGAAAGGGGCAGTAGAGTGGTCACACTCTCCGAGTGGCAGGTGCCTATGAACGGGTTTACCATAGAATGGGCCATGAAATCTGCGTTTGGGATGTGACCACCACTATCACAAGAACGCTGCAAACGTTTGTCAATAGATGCCCACGAACGGCTTTATCAGAGAACGGGCCATGAATTTATAGGCACAACCACACGACGACGAAAGTGGCAGTAGAGTGTTCACACTCTCCGAGTGACCGTGTGACAGGTCCATAGCTAACCACTCGATGCAATGGTGCCCGGTTGCTCATGATGGCAGAATACGCGGTGGCCCTAGGAGTACGTGGCGCAGAACAGTTAAGAAGGAAGCACGCAACTGGGAAAGAGCACGCCAACTGGTATAGGCGTACTCGATAAATTAATAGCAATTATCAAGACTGTTTCTATAGGTGATTAGCGATGTGCTGAATGCAACATCAACAGGAAATGGAGGAATTCGGTGGACTCTTACATCTGAACTGAAACACCTCGACTACGCCGACGATGTATGCCTACTGTCTCATAGAAAAATTGACCTTCACCAAATGAAAGTCAATGTGAAAAGGAAAGCATACGTCATTTGGCTAAAAATTAACTCGACAAAAACAAAAATGATCGACTGGGACTGAACTCATCAACTCATATATGCATTGCTGGATGGACGGTTGAGAGAGTAGAGTTTCCAATACCTTGGAAGTATTTTCTCAACCAACGTCGGAACCGAACTGGACCCTAGGACCCACAACAGGATCCAGAACATAAGTAAGTAAGAAAGTAATATATTCTTGCGCTAAACATAGATATAAATAGACATTATAGCTAATTAATGTGTTTTACTTACTTGGCTGCAAAATTGCGGCTAGTTGGTGAGGGTCCTCGAGTATTATTCTCTGATTTCGGTGATATGTCGCAGTTATTAGAGTTCGTACTACCTGACATTGATTTAGCATTGTTTTTACTGGTTGAATTAGCTGCAGTTCGCTTTAGGCTGTTTTTGGTCGAAGTAGGCGGATATTCCTAAAGAAATATTATTTAAAAATAATAAATCAGTGATAAATTTTTCGAAGCATACATGTAAGTCTTCGGCAACAGGACGCTGATTTATAAGCGTAATTGGAGCTGCCGGGAGAGCTTCTTTCGATTTATTTCCCTTGGCTATGTCTCGGAATTCTTCTGTATATTCCTAGTGGATTAAAATATTATATTTACCAACTGTATAAATTTTATTTTGTATAGTTTTGTAGCTTACCACAAATGTAGGCCAATTCATTGCCATGTTAACACCATGGTTATTAGACCACCACTTTAGGTCTTTTTGGTGATCAGCATTACTTATTGTGTGATAAAACTCTTCATAAATCTGAGGAAGACTGTAAAAAAAACATTAATAAAAATAAAAATTAACTATGGCATTTCTAAATTTACCAGGGAATCTTAGTAATGTCTAGGCATCCATGTATAGAAAAAAGAACTTCTTTAAAGAACGTTAGCCTTGTTCTTTCAATTTGTTGGCACTTTTCGAAAACCGAAGTCATATCCTCCATATAGACAGAGTTGTATTTACTTATTTCTGCAATTGCTTGTTCATATTTTTCACGGCATTTTTGAACTTCATCCTTAGTTTTTTGAACACGGTCGTGCATTTTTTTTACCTTTAACAAACAAGTTGTATTTTATATTTATATGCATATAGTTTTGGTTATTTATATTAATACTTGGTCGGGGGATAACGAACTATCAGCCGTAGCATTTCTTTCTTGATTAGAAGCAGATTTTTCCGTCTTGCAAGCAGAGTGATAATCAGCTTTGGCTTTTTCCACTTTCGCCAACAATTTTGCCCATGGTTTTTGCGCTTTTTTGAATAGATCTTCCATATCTTTTCTTTCTTTAATTTGCATGATTGTTTTATGGTAATTGTCTTTTTGCCAGGTTTTGATTTGAGTAGTCACATCAGTGCACAGATTCTCTTTAATTTTCAAATGGACGTCCGAAAGGCGCTCCGATTCAGTTAATACACCTTTCCATGCAGCTTCTGTTGTCCCATATTCTGGACCTTGATATAAATTTGATAATTGTTTGTTTAAAATAAAAATAGAGAAAAAATACATACGTGTAGGTAGTGTGCTTATCCTCTTTTGAACACACAAAAATCATTCCAAAATCAATAGTAAAATTATTTCCTCATTCAGATCCAAGTCTCGCATTCTCAACTCCTCTCACAGCTCGTCCCGCGTAAGGCCCGCTTATCCCTCTTCGCGTTCCTTTCTGCTGCTCATTGGATAGCCTACGGACTCCAAACTTCTTTGAGCTATTGCAGTCGCACTTTCCCCTCACCAAAAAATAATAGAAGTCTCTATTTCCCTTCTTTTATTTGCGCCCTAGACAACAAAACTACATTACTGATTCAACACATTAAGAGCATTCGGTTTCACTTCTTTCGTTCTTTTGGGTTTTTTTTTTTTTGTGCGATGACAAATTTATTTTGCACTAGCTATTCAATCACAAGAAAATTGACAAACAAAAATTGCTCACAACAATTTCTCACGCACTAAAAATTACTCCAATAATATGCGTAGGAAGCTTACCCTCCTTGGAGCACACACATAATCATTCCAAAGCCAATGTTTAAATTATCTCCTCCCATTGAACCACCATTTTATATCTCTACTTCTCATATCAAATTCGCTTACCTAATACTCCATTTTTAAAATTGGCTCCTCCCTATTCAGCAATAATACTCTCTAAAGTAACGGTTGTTCTATTCCCCTATTCAATTTTATGGATGGAAGCCAAACCTTCTTCTTCTTGCTCTCTCTTTATGGCACACACACAAACACACATTATACAAATTCGTTCGGGATTTGCGATTGAATCAAATGATAATCAAATCTAAAATAAGCAAAAGCAATCATTTCTGGAGTAATTATTTAATGGGGTGCAGTGTCATCAAGCTACCCTGGCACCAAAATAAGTAAAAAATAATTTCTCAGTACCGATTTGAGATGCACTATCCACACTAAATTCCGCTCCTAATACGTGTAGGTAGTGTGCTTATCCTCTTTTGAACACACACAAAAACATTCCAAAATCAATAGTAAAATTATTTCCTCATTCAGATCCAAGTCTCGCATTCTCAACTCCTCTCACAGCTCGTCCCGCGTAAGGCCCGCTTATCCCTCTTCGCGTTCCTTTCTGCTGCTCATTGGATAGCCTACGGACTCCAAACTTCTTTGAGCTATTGCAGTCGCACTTTCCCCTCACCAAAAAATAATAGAAGTCTCTATTTCCCTTCTTTTATTTGCGCCCTAGACAACAAAACTACATTACTGATTCAACACATTAAGAGCATTCGGTTTCACTTCTTTCGTTCTTTTGGGTTTTTTTTTTTTTGTGCGATGACAAATTTATTTTGCACTAGCTATTCAATCACAAGAAAATTGACAAACAAAAATTGCTCACAACAATTTCTCACGCACTAAAAATTACTCCAATAATATGCGTAGGAAGCTTACCCTCCTTGGAGCACACACATAATCATTCCAAAGCCAATGTTTAAATTATCTCCTCCCATTGAACCACCATTTTATATCTCTACTTCTCATATCAAATTCGCTTACCTAATACTCCATTTTTAAAATTGGCTCCTCCCTATTCAGCAATAATACTCTCTAAAGTAACGGTTGTTCTATTCCCCTATTCAATTTTATGGATGGAAGCCAAACCTTCTTCTTCTTGCTATCTCTCTTTATGGCACACACACAAACACACATTACACAGGTTCGTTCGGGATTTTAGATTGAATCAAATGAAAATAAAATACTTCAACTAAGTGAATGCAGTCACTGACTTCAAGGAACTGAATGCCAATGACTTCGAAGAATACAGAGCAATCAGAAAGGTTGCATTCTTTCTGACTTCACCATTTCTGTTTGAAATGGTTGGTGCAATCATGACTTCAAAAGGAATGGTGATTTACATTTTTCAATCTGAACTCTATTGAAGTCAATGTGCAATCATGAATTCACAATGAATGGTAATTTATTTTTTCAATCTTTATTGATATAAATGTCGTCAATTAAAAAATGATTGCATTCTTTCACACCTCTGAGAAATAGCACAAAATCCGACATCAGATAATGTCATAATTGTCGTATTACTCATTTCCTTCTTACACATCTACTAAATTGTGGTCAGATGCCTGTTATTGCATGATAGCATTTGTCGAACAAACGCAGACAACACATTGACACGGCTCATTTAAAAGGAATATAAATATTCCTTACGGCCACACAAAAAAAGGAAAACAAATAAATGACGTACAAATAGCTAGTAACTAATTTTTCTTGATTCCAGCTAATAAATTATAAATACATATACATATGTACATATATATTTTTATATTCTTTCTTTGCGCTAAATATGTTATATGTTTGCATTGCACATAGGAAAAATAGTACATAAAGGTGTATAAACAATTTATTACTTCATTAGTATATGTATGTATGCATATTTATTATTAAATGAATCTATTTTTATATAATTTATTATTAAACAAAAAATTATTTAATTAACATACTCGTATGATAGTTAATAGCTAACAACATTTTTATTGTATTTGGAATAACAACGGTTAAATATGCACTTGTTTCTGTTTTCACTAATTTTAAAGTTAATCGAATCATGATTATAATTTTTGTTTGACATTTGTCTGATGTTCTTGATGGTGGCTTTATAATTCGATTTTATCTACGTTTGCACTGCTTCCACATAGTTAGCAGGGTATAAGCCAACCTTTCCATTTTTTCTACCTTTACACCATCCTTGCTCGTCCTCATCTTCAAGTTTTTCGAATACGTCACCTAGCATTAAAAAGGAAAATATATGTTTTAGTAATCATTAGATCGATTGATATTTGAATTACCTTGCTTAAAAGTCAGTTCATCACTTTCGGCGCCTTCATAATCATATAAGGCTTTAACTGGAACACCTGGTTCACCGTTATCAACTAATACACTCTCCACATCTGCATCGCCTTCATCCCATTCTTCTTCTTCGAAAGGGTTTGCTTCGGATTTCCCATTACTGTTACGAAAAAAATTATATATATATAAGTACCTGTTGCATATGTAAACGCATTATACATTTTAGAAACTACTTATGCATATGTCTAGCTGGAATGCCTGTTCTTTGATATTGATGTGGTACGTAGAGCAATATGTTTCTCCTGCGTTTGGGATGCTATCCACAATTTAGCGAAGGTGACCACCACTATTACGAGGAAGCTGCAAACATTTGTCAATAGGTGCCCACGAACGACTTTATCAGAGAACGGGCTATGAACATATAGGCACAGCCATATGACAACGAAAGGGGCAGTAGAGTGGTCACACTCTCCGAGTGGCAGGTGCCTATGAACGGGTTTACCATAGAATGGGCCATGAAATCTGCGTTTGGGATGTGACCACCACTATCACAAGAACGCTGCAAACGTTTGTCAATAGATGCCCACGAACGGCTTTATCAGAGAACGGGCCATGAATTTATAGGCACAACCACACGACGACGAAAGTGGCAGTAGAGTGTTCACACTCTCCGAGTGACCGTGTGACAGGTCCATAGCTAACCACTCGATGCAATGGTGCCCGGTTGCTCATGATGGCAGAATACGCGGTGGCCCTAGGAGTACGTGGCGCAGAACAGTTAAGAAGGAAGCACGCAACTGGGAAAGAGCACGCCAACTGGTATAGGCGTACTCGATAAATTAATAGCAATTATCAAGACTGTTTCTATAGGTGATTAGCGATGTGCTGAATGCAACATCAACAGGAAATGGAGGAATTCGGTGGACTCTTACATCTGAACTGAAACACATCGACTACGCCGACGATGTATGCCTACTGTCTCATAGAAAAATTGACCTTCACCAAATGAAAGTCAATGTGAAAAGGAAAGCATACGTCATTTGGCTAAAAATTAACTCGACAAAAACAAAAATGATCGACTGGGACTGAACTCATCAACTCATATATGCATTGCTGGATGGACGGTTGAGAGAGTAGAGTTTCCAATACCTTGGAAGTATTTTCTCAACCAACGTCGGAACCGAACTGGACCCTAGGACCCACAACAGGATCCAGAACATAAGTAAGTAAGAAAGTAATATATTCTTGCGCTAAACATAGATATAAATAGACATTATAGCTAATTAATGTGTTTTACTTACTTGGCTGCAAAATTGCGGCTAGTTGGTGAGGGTCCTCGAGTATTATTCTCTGATTTCGGTGATATGTCGCAGTTATTAGAGTTCGTACTACCTGACATTGATTTAGCATTGTTTTTACTGGTTGAATTAGCTGCAGTTCGCTTTAGGCTGTTTTTGGTCGAAGTAGGCGGATATTCCTAAAGAAATATTATTTAAAAATAATAAATCAGTGATAAATTTTTCGAAGCATACATGTAAGTCTTCGGCAACAGGACGCTGATTTATAAGCGTAATTGGAGCTGCCGGGAGAGCTTCTTTCGATTTATTTCCCTTGGCTATGTCTCGGAATTCTTCTGTATATTCCTAGTGGATTAAAATATTATATTTACCAACTGTATAAATTTTATTTTGTATAGTTTTGTAGCTTACCACAAATGTAGGCCAATTCATTGCCATGTTAACACCATGGTTATTAGACCACCACTTTAGGTCTTTTTGGTGATCAGCATTACTTATTGTGTGATAAAACTCTTCATAAATCTGAGGAAGACTGTAAAAAAAACATTAATAAAAATAAAAATTAACTATGGCATTTCTAAATTTACCAGGGAATCTTAGTAATGTCTAGGCATCCATGTATAGAAAAAAGAACTTCTTTAAAGAACGTTAGCCTTGTTCTTTCAATTTGTTGGCACTTTTCGAAAACCGAAGTCATATCCTCCATATAGACAGAGTTGTATTTACTTATTTCTGCAATTGCTTGTTCATATTTTTCACGGCATTTTTGAACTTCATCCTTAGTTTTTTGAACACGGTCGTGCATTTTTTTTACCTTTAACAAACAAGTTGTATTTTATATTTATATGCATATAGTTTTGGTTATTTATATTAATACTTGGTCGGGGGATAACGAACTATCAGCCGTAGCATTTCTTTCTTGATTAGAAGCAGATTTTTCCGTCTTGCAAGCAGAGTGATAATCAGCTTTGGCTTTTTCCACTTTCGCCAACAATTTTGCCCATGGTTTTTGCGCTTTTTTGAATAGATCTTCCATATCTTTTCTTTCTTTAATTTGCATGATTGTTTTATGGTAATTGTCTTTTTGCCAGGTTTTGATTTGAGTAGTCACATCAGTGCACAGATTCTCTTTAATTTTCAAATGGACGTCCGAAAGGCGCTCCGATTCAGTTAATACACCTTTCCATGCAGCTTCTGTTGTCCCATATTCTGGACCTTGATATAAATTTGATAAATGTTTGTTTAAAATAAAAATGGAGAAAAAATACATACGTTTTTTTTTTCAAACAAATAAAAAATGAGTAGTTTACAAACTACCAAATGCATGCAAATGGCATATGATTACATTACATTACCCGACATATGTCTCTTTAAAATATTTTCACAAATACTCTCGAGTAAATGTATGAAACTATTTTCAAATCAAATGTACGCCGCTGTTCTAATCGCAATGAGGTTTTCGATCATGCCTGAAGCGATCTGTGCGCTACTAGCCCTAGATGATCTATATCAGGGATATCAAACTCAAACTCGTTTAGTGCCACTTTTTTGTTTGAAGCATGACAGCGAGCCACATTAAAAAACATAATGTGTTTTCCAATTGGGATTTCTAAACTTTGACAGGTTATTCCAACCATATTGTTGAGGCTACTTCTATCATATTGGCTGTTCTTTACTTAATCTGTCTTGACAAATCAGCATGTTGAGTTATAGCGTTCAACAACATAATTAAATTGTTTTATAAAAGTGGGACTTTTATTCTAGAAAAATTTCGGATTCATTTCGGATAAATGGGGTCTTCAACAAGCAAAAACTTCCAATTGGGGACAAGATCCAACAAATTGCAATACATCTGGAGAAAATCACGGTTTGGTGTGGCTTTTGGACTGGCGGCATCATCGATCAATACTTCTTTGAGAACGAAAATTGCCAGGCCATCACCGCTATCGGTCGATAATACAAAATTTCTTTTTACCTAAATTGGAGCATATAAACAACGACGACACGCTGTTTCAACAGGACGGCGCTACGTGCCACACTCGGCATTTTTCCCGACCAAAAAAATTAATGAAATATAAATTGCACATGAAATTAGAGCACTATTGAATCACTGTCACGACCACAAGTTAATGCGTGTGTTCAGGATTCTAGTCACTACGTAGTGAAGTCAGATTTGGTCGATCTGATTGGTTGAGAGCCTGCAAATGCACTGCAAATCTAGTGAACTTTTTGTGAGGTAGCGACTGGATTATTAGTGAAAAATTTTCGACTAACATGTTAGTGAATTTGAGAAATGTCATAAAGCAGTTGCTTCGGTTGGCAATTATTTGGGAAATGGCTGTACTTTAGAGTTTTTTGTGATAATTCTGATATTTGAATAAAAATATAGTTTTATCAAAATATGAATTGTTTTTTGGAGGAATAAAATAAAAAGAATCAACTAAAGATAAAACCGAAGATATTTAACGCGTAAATATTTAAATTTTTATTTAGTTAAAATGGAACAAAATTCGGTTAAAGGAATAATTATTTTAATTTGATTGGGATACCGTGTGCAACACATCTTCAGATCATACAAAGTGCGTGCATTATTGACTCTGAAAATCGTTTATTAGAATATAACTTGGTCTATAATGTTTACTATATAAGCACATATTTATGTGCATGTAAACTCACTTAAAAAAATTGCATCTTATCTATAGTCCATTTTTATACTTTTTGTGTCCTTTTTCATTCCTAACAATTCTGTAAAAAAAACTCAATTCACAAAGAAATCCTCAGTGAAACTACGTAGTGTACATCCAATTATTACGAGGAAATGTCAACTGCATATGCAGTGAGTTTGAGCGTTCAGAATTCTAGACTTCACTAACATGTTAGTGACTAAAATCCTGAACACACCCATTGTCTTGCGGTACGGTCATGGCCCGCGAGCCGTATCTTTGACATGCCTGTTCAATTCAATTAATTTTTTTTGTTCTATCGAATCTTACGATTCTTTATGATGGATCTAAAGCCAACTTTTCAGCCCACACGAGCTGCATGGGCGCCGAATTGACATGCTACCGCTTGTATTATACTTATACACGATGTTATTATATCTCATAAGTCAAAACGGCCCAATATCGGTTTTTAAATTGCACATCATTTGCGTCAAAACACTTTATAGTCCATCCTGCCTCATGGGATGTTCACAAATCTAGCCAAATAATACTGAGCTGTTATGGAGTTGGACTTCTTTAAATTTTTCTTTAACATTTCATTTTTTTGTCGCCGTATAAAGTTATTCGTCCGGAAATTGATTGAATTCGACAGTGCAGTATGTTTCGTCATCTATTAATAAACAAAACTCTTATCTTTACTTCACTATCTTACTTTTCTTCAGTCTTCGCATTTTTTGGCAGTTGATGGTTAAACTTCTAAGCTTAACTCAATTCTGGGAATTTCACGCTTCGTTGGCGATCAGATCAGCTACCAGATTAAACCATGATTTTGGCTAAAATTATGTATAACGGCACTTTGTTTATTAACTGATTTTGGGAATAAATGGCAAATTCTCAATTAGAAAATAATCTATAAATCATCATCGTAGGTCCAGCATTTACAAAAAAAGTGTACCTTTTCATATTCAAATGTTGAATTCGATTTCTTCAATATTTTTATCTACCTTTTTCGATAAGTTCGCCCCACTTTTTTGACCATGTTCGTAAGCTTTTCGCATAAGCTTTTTCTATTTCAGCTCTCTCTTGAATTAGTTGCTGAAGGTCTTGGCATAGTCTGGAAAAATAGAAAATGTTATTGAAAAGATAATGTCCTCTTTTTATGCTCACCTATAGCCATCTTCAATACGCTTTGTTGTTCGTTTATAATTCCCTGGCTCCCAGAAAGAATCACTTCCAGCCTGGAGAAGTTGATCGTCACTATGGTGTGACATCTTTGTGATAAAATACTTGTTTTTAAGTCGAATCTCCTCAATAACATGCAACTTTTTTTTATTTCACACTGATTTCCTAACGTGTAAGGCGTTAGCAAACGAAATCTCTCGTATACCTAAGAGTAAATAAGATATAATGTTTAGTTCCATCTGTAAGATCAAAAAATTCGCAACAATTGTAAATGCAATATTATTGTATTAAAATATTTTTCTTTTGTCTGTTTCTTCTAGTTCGTTTTTAAGAAATTATGTTTTCATTGCCCAAATGTAGTTATACGACAAAAAAAATGACCCTCCTTGCACTTAGTGACATTGTAATTGTAAATCGATATACAAACACCTAATTACCTTAATAATGGCACAAAAAAAATAACTTCAAAAAATAAATACTAACAACAAAACAGAAGAATATTTTAAGGGGAAAGGCAGCAAACTATATACACTTCAGTTTTTTGCTTCATAGTTGTTAAATCTGTTATTGCGAAGCATTGAATTAAACTGACTGAGTACTTTAACAAAAATTCATAACTCCATAGTTTTATGCTTAAATGAGAATGTTAAGATAATGAACGTTATTTACTTAAGTTCACGTATTACCGAAGAGATAAACATTGCTTGTATTTTTTCTTCTAAACTATCAAACATTTTGAAGAAACAAATTATCTTCTTAGGACTATGCACCTTCAGAAAGTACGTACTGCATTAAATTCATTGAACTTTAAAATTTTATAGTTATTAGTCATTAATTCTGAAATCATGAATTCAAAAGCATTATTTACTCAAGAAAAAACTTAACTTTTATTTGAGGTAGCTTATCTTATCTAACAAAAATATTTTCGATAAAAAAAATTCTTTTCGAGTTTAAATGAATACCTACTTATATATTGAGTGGTAAAAATGACGTAATATGACTTATTGCATATATATGCATATAACATTTTTTTACCTGAACACATATACATACATATGTATCTGTAGGTTTGCAGATACGTATAATGAAATACTAGGTATGACGCAAAAGATAGTAAAATTCACCCAAATTATTCTTCCTTTTAAAATGAAAAAAAAATCTGTAAAAGCTTTTATGGCTTTAAAATAAAGTGCACAACTGGGTCGTATGTACTTGCGTCTGAGAAAAATGTTTAAATAAAAAAAAATATATTTATGACCATCACAAATGTTATACAAATTTTAATGCTATGTTTTACATTCAAGATTTTTCAATAGATACTTCTAAAACCTATTAATAAGCAAAGTGTATTTACGCCATTTTACTGCCTTTGGTTAAACTATCCCAAATATAAAATGAAAATGTAATCAAAATTTTAGGAGACTCTAGTTGTCCTAACTACAGAATGTATCTAAATATTATTAAATACTTCTGAAAAGCACCGACATATGTATATCTAATTTCTGTACATTATATTAATGGATGTAGATTATGGAATAGTTCTCTACATGGTTTTGATTTTTTTTTCATACATACCTTATACCAAAATTGTATTGAATACAAAAAAACGAAAGGAAAGGAATCAAAAAGGATTTTGCTCGACGCATAATTTCTTTTATAAAAAATAGATACAAATTATTATACTCTACATTCAGCTATACAAATATTTTTATATTTTGTGCGCGGTATTCGTCTCTGCAAATATATAATGCACGCGTAGTTTAAAGCGGCCACAGACCAAGTTACATATAAGCATGAAACGTATATACCCCTAACTTAGTTTTCAACATCATTTCCATTCTAATTGAGAAAGGTTGTCGTGCATAGTTGGCTTCAAACAGTACGTTTTCTGAAAATATCGGTGGTAGTATATTTGGTCTTTGTAACTAAAATAATTCGCTTAAAAAGCACATAGTGTATTTCAACATGAAATTACCAAATTACATGACTGAAAACCTATTGTAGCTTATTTTATTTCAGTAAACACCTGTCCGTTAGCACAAAGTAGTTTCTAACTAAGGTATAACTTATAACTTGTATAACTAAGATAAGACTAAACCATTACACTAATTAAATAAGCCAGAAAGGCCTTTGGAGCTCGTTAATTCTTTTACTAGCTTGTAATTTATTACATATTTAAGAAATGTATAACAATAGTAATAAGAAATTTCATTTAGAATTATGGTTTAAAGTTATTCTGGACCGTTTTACTAAAGATCTAATGAAACTGTCTTCGAAAGTCATCATTTCAACCGAATATAAGTGATTCGAATAAAACTCATTTCGAAAGGAATTTAGCATAAGGGTGTACATATTTTCTGCGATTCGAACATTAAAATTTTACATGTTTATTAAGAATTTGGTTAAACAAAATTTAAACCTGCATATGTTTTGCTTTTATTCACCAACGAAGTACTATTTTTATGTTAATTTATTTTAAATAAAGGTTTTAATATTATTCACATCGTTTTTTTGGCCTAAAATTGTCACTTTCTCTATATCTGCCTGCATTTAAAATCTCCAAGAGTTCAGGTTACTTCAGTTCGTATTATCGCTTCCGGAGCGCAAGACCTGACTATTTTTTATATTTGTTTTACTAATTAACTTAACGTATTTGCAGTTTTTTTCCTTTTGTTTTGTCTTACTCAATTGGTGGTTTTCTTTTTGTAATTTCCCTACTTCATGTTCCGCATATTGAATCGGGGGTGAATTGTAAATAGAGTAAAACGCTAAACCTATTATCATTACATTGGGTATTTTAAGAAACATTCGCGTTAGATTCAGAAATTTGATACATTGCCCTCATTCGAGTCCTACATATATTTCTCGTCATGTAAAAACGTATTATTTCAGTCTACAATGCTTTTTGCAGTGGTTGAGCGACGAGTATTGTACCAATAAAGTTTTGCACCTACTTTATATTAAAGTTATTTTGCAAAAAAAAAAAAAAAACAACTCATTCACTTAGTAATTTTCATTCTATAGCGTTGGTTTTACACACTTAGCTTAAGAAAACAAGGTCTATCGTCCTCTAATGATGACGGAATTCAAAATTCCTAAGGCATGTTGGACACATTGACAAATCAGAGAATTAAAGCCCATTAAAAGAAAGCTTACACAATATACTCTCTGTTGAAGAACAGAGTCTAGATGATTCATATTGGCGGCAGGATTTGCTCTGGCCTGAAACATTCCATTGATTCCTTCACAAAAATATTTTGAATAAAACTTTAAGGTGATAACAAAAGTTTCACTGTTTCGGGTCTGATTATTCCCCCGGACAACTTACCCTAACTTTTCACGTACATATGTAGTGAGTGTACAAAGTGGCTGTGCACTAACTACATTATACATATTCTACAAACATTCATAATACCCTAATTTTTTCATAAGAAATTCTAATATTTAAGCAAATATTTAGACATATGTATGCACATATTATGTGCCAATTTTGGTGAAAGCAACCGTTCCCTTTTCTTATCACTTAGAATTTAGATGTCTTGTTGAACATGATGTCCATGGGAAGCCAGGGTTAGCCTTCTCATACCGAGTAAAAGATTAAAAACTTAAAACTAGGTTAAACTGAGAGATAATAACAAACAAAAAGTTTACAGACAAAAAGACATGTCACTTCAACCACTCAATCTGAGTCGAGTTGAATCAACTCATTTGAGCCCGCTCAGCATTTATATGAATTTCAAGCCAGGTTAAACCTAGCTTTGGATATTCACAATATATAAATGTAGTACGTATGTAGCCACGATATTCATGGGAATGAATTTCATTGGCATGAACCTATGCCCAAGCACTGTTATTATCTTAATTACGTATACGTTTACATTTCGGCCACTTTTGCTCGTTTCTGAAACTGCGAATCCATTCGCTTTTTTAGAAATAACTGTACTGCAGAAAAATTAACGTAGAACATTAATATTTAAGTCCGATTGCTTCCACCCACAAGGTCTATTCCCCAACCATCTTCACCATAACTTGCAGCTTTTCCAGCTTGTTGAATTTCTAAGAGTGTGGGTAAAATTATCTCAGAGAATCTCAACAAATTGGAAACAGGTTGAAAATTCTGGACTAAAATTCGCAGCATGAGTTAGTTCCTTACTCTGTCGTGAGCTTTCTCTTCTGTGAAAAACTACAAAACTTTAACGTGCGGGGGCAGGAATTAACTATTCTCCGTAAAATTTTGTAGATTTTTGTAGTTTAAGTTAGTGCGGATATATTATGGTTCCCTTTTTAGTACATAATTATAATGAGAGTGAGCGAAAATGAAATAGAACGTAGTCATGTAAATAAAAATTTTACAAACAAAGCAAAATTGTACTCATTTCTAGTGAATACAAATTGGATAAAAAAGCTTTCCTTATATTAATTTACAAGAAAAATAATTCTACATATTAATATTCGGCTTTTCATGAAGTTTAGACAATGCAAGCAAAATGTTAACAAATCTGTAAGCCTGTAATCTTTCGATACGCGTTTTGGCACTGTCAAACTATACAGGTGCAACATAAAGAATAATCACTTGGTAAATTGTTTTACATATTATCACTTTGTTTTGCATGTGGAGAATTGATTTTTGATTAAAAAAAAAAAATAGTATATGGATACATTCTGTAACATTCGCGCTTTCTCTCAGCAAGATTACCAATGGTTTTCGTTTGAAATATAACGTTTGTTTCACTTGCGTTTTAGATGCTTTTCTTTTTATGCCAAACTGTAAGGACACATACATATAAATAGGTCTTGTGGAAAATATGCTTGAGGCATTAATGATAAGTTCATCGGCAGACATAAATCCATACATAGCTACATTAACATCAGGTTTGAGGGGCATAATAAATTGTAAATTTCGGTTAAATAAAATCGGATACAGCACTTATCTATCCTGAATATGCTAACAAGTAGTCTTTAATACATACATCAGTTTACCAGGCCTGTCCCCTGCACTTAAAGTTCATACCACTTTATACCAATTACGTAGGTCTTTTTAAAATCTTAAATAAAACAGATCCTTGTAGCACAATTTTTGATGAAAAAAATCAATTAACGATATTTATGTAAGTCTCTCACGTTTAATTTTTAGTAACTTATAAAATTCACTTTCATAGCACCTCAAACTGGTGCTAATGAAAATAATTTTTTAAAGAATAAGTTAAGAAGAAGCAATAAAAGTTGCAAATTTCTAATATACATATTTCACTCATAATAATTTTCTAAAGGAATCTTATGCGTAATTTTTCTTGATTTAATAACTTTAAAGGAGTCTCAATTATTGCCATATATACATATGTATGTATATAGTGCTGCCTAAAGACAAATCAAAGTTCCTATTCCCACTCGTTGTCTTGTTGTCAACAATGTTAAGCAGATGTGAACGTGATTGGCGATTCAGACACAACTTTCTCAAGTGTAACTTACAATATGCATTTCAACAATTTCATTGAAAGAAAGTTTTTGCTCCTTCTCATTAGACCTCTAACCTATTACAATTTATTACAAACCATATTTAATGACATTTGTATATCATAGAAGATGAAGTGAAAAACAAATAAAAGGTACATATATTATGTCAGTATGCTTAAAATAAAACTTTCGATGAATCGTATATTAAGGCAACTGGTCAGTTCACCTATGGAATTTTAAACTTTTTTACCTTGAATTCGTGTATTTACGTTCTTTCATCATACATTTTCAGAGTTTAGAATTAAAACTTAAAGTCGATGCTTACTCTCGCAAAAAATACATATATTTTTATTACTTTACAAAATGTTGTCACTTTATATTATTCAAAACCACTCTCAAAGCGTATCTTTTCTGGTTTGATATGGAGAAAAAAGCTTTTCGATATTGTTTAACCAAATTAGCAGGGAGCACCCATTTCACTATTAGCAAAAACGAACTAGTGAACACCAACGAATAAACTTAATGAAGGTTAACACGTCATATTCGCAATCATGCTCACGTTTAATAACATATATTTCACTTTTTTATTGAGAGACAAATATTAACTTTCGATTACCTTTATTTATAAGCATTAATTAAATAAATTAATTTATATATAAGTAAGCGAACATTTGTAAAAAGTAGCCGAGAACGTTTGACGCAAAAAAAAGTGGAAGCTTTCGGAAAAACACCTTAATTTCATTTGACAAATGGTATGGAACGCTTTCACATTTCTCCGTGAGTGTGTTTAACGTTGAAATTGTGAAAAAGTAGGTTCACTCACAAGCCAGACAATCGCAAATGCAAAGTTGAAGATAATACTCCGTTTATATGCAGAGTAGAGGGATCGAGTCGAAATCGAGCTAGGATCGAGCGGTATAAACTTATTTGTACTCGATCCTTTGAATAAAATAAAATAATTAAAATAAGTAAATAAAATAAAACTTGTAGCACGGAAAAATTTCTTATGTCTTTTCCATTGGGAAGTCTTTCTTTTATCTTCCAAAGAGAAAAACACTCCCGATTTAAGACGCCCGGAAGACGCCCAGAATACACTAAGGGGCCAGCCATAATTGAATTAAGGCTGTGGATGCGCCCGCACGTAGTTATGCGAATACACACAATTTGTATACTGCACCCATAATGTCTTTTCCCTCACTTTCATCGATTTTTGTTTACTTTTGCCTATATAGGTAGAGAGCGATTTCATTCGCATGACTACTTGTCAATGCCATATGGCTAAGTGATGAGTGAAGAAAAGGAAAATAGCAGCTCACCAACACATAAACGAGCGAAACGTTGCATGTTCGATTGGAATCCAGAAGAAGAGAATTCTCGAGTAAAACAAGTGGAAAACGACATTACTCGCTAGTGAGTTCTCTCTTCTATGAAACTTGGACTGCGGAAACAAAAATTCATAATTTTTCGTAAAATTTTGTAGATTTTGTTAGTATTAATCAGTGCGGGAACAGATCTATTATTTACTGAAGACATGTATATAAATTTAATGACTCTTTAAAGTGATGTTGGTTTAAAATAATTTAAACTTATTCATATAAATTAAATATAAAGATATGCCGAAATTTAAAAGAAGATAAAGCAATTAATAATGAGCCCTGGCATCCGCATTCATTTTAGCTTCAAACCATAATGATTTCATTTGGTTCAGATGAATGTTGCATTCAGCCCAAGTCGTTTCTAGATTGACGTAAGAATCGCCCATGTGGGGCATCGTAAATTTGACATCAGCTTTAGAAATGTCACTTTCTAAAAAGTTTGGGTTGTAAAAGTGTAAAATCGGAAAATTTATCGGAAGGTGGATTATATTAAATTGGCCAGCAGTTGCCAAACTGCTATATCATTGTTAAATATATTTAATATTTTTTTGGTGTTATGTTTAGAAATCCTACGTAGCATAGGATACTTGCTTCATAATGTTGCCCAGCAACATTATTGTTGAACTAATTTTCCTTATGAAAAGTCAAACAATGTGATACCCAGTAGACCTTGTAATGAAGAGAAACCTTTCTTATCTGTACAAAGAAATGAGTCGTTTGAAATAGTTAATTTTATATTTATAAGCTCTAGTAAAATAATAAAATCATTAAAATTCCGTTCAACGCATTATAATCGGTATATCTTGCATTAATTGATCTATTGATCCCTTTGTTTAAAAGAATTGAGGTAAGTGCTCATCTGGTTTGAGACCTTTGTCTAGAATTTTCAATAAAATGAGACAGATTAATCAATCTTTCTTTGTGAAATACTCTGTTACTAGAAAATACCTACAAGTTAACACTATTTCCTGAGGTCATCACTCGTACCCATTATCTTTTCAGAATTTTCTTTTAATTTCCATAAGTTTATCATTCTATTTTGTTGTACCCAAACATGCAAAACTGAGATTACATTTTATTTATAGTAAATTAAGTTTCATAATAAAAAAATAATACTCCCATTTCACGTAACACTTACGTTTTAATAATTGATGGCACAATGTGCAATTATTTTTCTAAATATTTCCGATTTGATTGAGCATTACGGATTATCTTTATATAAAAATCAATATGAAGTTTGATCATACTAATGTCAGGTCAAATGCAAGTTGTCAGCTAACTTCAACTAATTCACATTTTAGGCGAAAACTGAAAATTAGTCAATAATATATATACTACCTACCCTACGATTTCCAAATATTTATCATGGGAACTGAAGATTTTTCATCTCGTATTCACTTTCTTTACATTTTATAATTGTCAGTTAGTTTTTAATCGATTAAATAAAAAAATGTTCATCCCAATATATGTTTATATTATCTTGAATAGAAAATAATACTTATTAAATAATTTATGAATATTTCAGGTTGTAAGTCATAATGCAGCGCTGGTTTTTTGATAATGATGAGGAGACGTTCGAAATATCGCCGTCTTGCTCTTCATCTGTATCAAACGTGGAAGTCGAGGGCTCTGAAATTTTCGTACAAAGGACGTTTAATGTAGTAGTAAATTTTGATCTTTGCCATAATGAAAAAGTTGCTGTTACTGGTGGATGTGATGCTCTTGGAAATTGGAAACCAAAAAAATGCGTTCTGATGATTCCTGAAGAAGGTAATTAAATGATCCAAAATTATATTAACAATCAAAACCTACCTAGTCACATTAGATACAAATGAATTGAGATTTGTGCTTTAATTGCTAACTCACTAAATATAAAAAGGTTTGCTACGCAATTTTATAACGTGATTAAGATTCTTTAGCAAAATTTAATTTAAGACTGTTTTTTTCATTAAGGATCTAACAACTGGAAAGCTACAATATCTATTCCCCAAAATCGACCAGTAAATTATCGTTATTTTATTTGTGGCGCCGATTCTAGTACTGAAGATATAATAATCCGAAAGTGGGAAACACATTTAGAAGCCAGAACTATTGATGCCTTTGGGGAAGGAAGCACGGCGTCTAATGATACCTTTGGATATGTGAATGGAATCGAAAAAATTGATCGTGGCTGGCTTACTTTCGAAACTATAATACAGCTTAAGTTTTTTAATGCTCCTTTTAAATGGAAACAACGGATGAAAAAAAGGCTGCTTTACGTAAAAGTTACTTCAATAAATCTTCGGATTCATGGTGATAATAACCAACATACATCGGCAATGTCACCATTAGAAGATTCATTATCTAACGACACAAAAGAAACAGGAGTCGATGTACCTTCTTTTGGATTTTCAGAAGTTGCCAAATTAAAGTATAATGAAAGTGTAATCCACACGCAGCCTCAATTTGGTATTTCTTGTGGTGAAGAAGACTTGGTAATTTTTCATATGACTGTTGCGGATCCAGAAAGCACCGCATATTTAGTGGACCTCTACACCTATAGATCAAAAGCCGCAATTGATGAACCCCCTAATCACTTCGGATACCATTACATACTTCCGAATCTTCTTAAAAGATCCGAAGGCAATTTAGAAGTTCCCATTACATGTGCATCCAAACATCGGCCTCTTGGGATGATGCAAATTGGATACCTTATCGTAAAGCCATTTCAATCATATAATTTTGATATGAAAGTTTCTTATGAACGCTACTGGAATCGTAAGTGGACTGGTTTAGATGTTGGTCATCGTGGTTCTGGTACAAGTTTCAAAGCTAAAGATGCTGTGATTAGAGAAAATACCATAACATCTTTAAAAAATGCTGCGGCGCATGGAGCTGACATGGTCGAATTCGACGTTCAGCTAAGTAAAGATCTCGTCCCAGTTATCTACCACGATTTTATGGTCTATGTTTCCTTAAAATCCAAGACGAATCAACAAGATAGTGATTATTTAGAAATTCCAATGCGAGAACTGTCTTTAGAACAGCTGAAAAATCTAAAGGTGATTATCTAGCTTTATAGTCAAGTGGTTAACTGTAGATAAATTTAAATATATACATAGGTTTATCATGTAGCTGAAGGGCGTTCAAAGGAAACTCGTTCATTCCGCAATGATGATCTCCAAGAACATCAGCCATTTCCACAATTATCTGATGTGCTGGATGTAATTGATCCACATGTTGGGTTCAATATCGAAATAAAGTGGTCACAGAAGTTGGCTGATGGTACAATGGAGGAGGAGTTTGAACACGTTATAGACAGGAACTTATATGTTGATTGCATCCTGGACGTTGTGTTGCGTAAGGCAGCAGGGCGACGCATTGTGTTCTCTTGTTTTGATCCCGATATATGTACTATGCTAAGATTTAAGCAGAACTTGTATCCTGTTATGTTTCTTACTCTTGGTGTAACTACAAAATATAAAAAGTTTTTAGACCCTCGTGGGAATACTATTGAAGCTGCTGTTTGCAATTCACTTACAATGGAATTATTAGGAATTGTTGCGCACACTGAGGATCTTTTAAGAGATCCCACTCAGGTAATGACATTTTTTTTTTTTTTTTAAAGAAAAAAAATAGCTTTTATAAAACTATACATCCAGGTGAATTTAGCGAAAGATCGAGGCTTAATCGTGTTTTGTTGGGGAGATGATAACAACAGCAAAGATACTATCTTATTATTGAAGAATATGGGTCTCCATGCTATTATATATGATAAAATGGATATGCTTACAACCAAAGAGATTAAAGTAAAAACTTTCTTTTAATATCTTTAATTTTATTATTAATTACGTTCTCCTTAATTCCAGCAAAGTGTCTTTTTAGTACAAGCGAAGCAGAACCAAAGTGATCTATTTGGATTACAGTGCCTGGAAAGGCAAAAAGAATGGCCTCAAAAAGAAATTGCGCCATACCAAGGGCATGATTCTTGTAATTTAGAGACCCAACTGAAAAGTACGGCAACATCATTAACATCTATTTCATCTAGAGAGTAGACATAAAAAGATAAAAAAAAATGTTAGCTCTAAAATGTCTTCAAAACTACGATTATAATATCTATTTCTAAATATTTTCGAGCTCGTAGCTCGGTTCTGAAATATATATATATGATTTAATTTTGAAACATACAAACAAAAAATAAATTTCTAATAACTCATATTTTAAATTAAGATATTTTTTGGAAATTACGTCTATTTTTTTATACTTCATACTAGAAAAGAGGAGAAGGCGGATATAAAATATTAGTGGTTGTTTTTTTATTTTGCATATTTTTATTGAATAGTTTGTCTGTGTAGATTATGTACATATATGAGGATATAACTGATTTTTTTCTAAGTATAGGTGGCGGGGTATTACAATGTACTCAAAGCTGATATGGAAGTGCAACTTTAAGAGGAAAAAAGTATTAGATCTGAATATAGCTACAAACAATCCATAAATATCTAAATGGACATACGATTTAAAGGCAAAGAAAATAATATACAAATTAAATTCCAATAGTAAGAAATAAATTTCCTAGATTGAGATAAGTAGAAGATAAACCAGATGACGAAACTATATATTGAAGTCGCTAATGGCTGACTGGGGAGAGGAACAAGTTGAGTGACTATTGTTGAAAAATCAAGCCAGGTGAGAGATTATCCTTATCAGTTATCTAATTTAATCATACGGATTGAGATAAGTAGAGGTCAAACCAGATGACGAGACTATATATTTAAGTCGCTAATTGCTGGCTGGGGAGAGGAACAAGTTGAATGGCTATTGTTGAAAAATCAAGCCAGGAGAGATTATCCTTATCAGTTTTCTAATTGAATCATACGGAATAAAAACAACGCGTCAGAGGGAGGATTAGTAATTTGTAAAATAATAGAAATATGTATTTAACTATTGAAATAAATACTAAAAGGTACTACATATATGGAATAATATTATTTTTTTTCCTTATGTTAACTTCAATTCTAGCGCCGCATCTAAATTAACTCATATGTAAATATACGATGTTATAATTAAGAAAATTCGATCAATAAACACGTTTTTTGATCGTTTATGCATTTTGGAACCACAATCATTATATTTGCTTCTGGGCCCAAACCGGTAGTCCGTGACGCTTAGAGGAACCATCTTGAAATGAAAATACATAATTCTTATTTTTTTTATTTATTTCTGTTACTTTTTTCTTAATTACCTTTTACAAATGATTTTGTATTATATCCGAGACATGATTATTAGCTGCAGTTTCAGTTCTGATTCCATTTTTTTTTAAATGATTGTTTATATTAAAAACATCAAGCCATAATATATGTTTCACAATAAAGAAGTGTATTTAAAATGTTCTGTATATATGACAAAATAACAGGATTCACAAGAAAATAAACCTATTTGACGTATTCCAGACGTAACAGTAAAGCAAGGATTTCCAAACCATTTTGAGGAAAAGACCTCTTTTCCAAAATGAATTAAAACCTCAGACCCCCATAGCCAAATTACTTCAAAAATCTTTTCTCTAGTTTTTTTTTCCTGTTGATACAAAATACTTACCAATTTAAAAACCTTATGGTTTGTTAAGTGATTAACTTGACATCGTTTTTTCATCAAAATCTAACATAATAAATAGACATAAAATTCAGTAAATATCAAGTGATATTAATAATTATTAATTATTAAGTAATTTTAGCTTTTAGGAACCACTATACTAATTAACGTGAAATAAGTTATATAATATTTGTAATTTTTATGAAAATATTATAGGCTCCTTTTTTTATTTAAATGCTTTTTATTTACAACAAAACTAAGTGTTTCTACTTATTTTATTGAGGTGGACCTACATATTCATTCTTAGCTTTAGAAATATTAAAAAAAATTATAGCATAATTTATACGAATACAGACGTGCAGAGGCTCTTGTATTCCAAGTTGTATATTTATACTGGCAAATAAATTGGAGAAATTGGTATGTAACTATATGGGACATGTCAATTTAGTACTTTTGAAATTGTAAAGATATGTATATTAATATGGATGACAAAAAATTGCTGGCAGTTTTATTTTTCTGATTTTTTTTTTACATATTTAACATCGTTTATATTGGCGAATATTGACGTAAATTTTGACGAATATTACACTCGTCTATGTCCGGCAGGATAGAAATATGTTAAAATATATTAATAATAATTCCAGCAATGTATTATTATTAATTTCAAATCGATGTGTTTGACATAGACGCTTAATTTTTTACTTTCATATTGAAGAGAATTATCAATATGGTAAGTTTGATTGCTTCAATCAGTCCTAACAGAAAAGAAGGACATTTTTACTCAAAGGAGGACGGGAGGACAAACCGATGAAAAGGAGAACTGTCCTCCCAAAAGGAGGACGGTTGGGAAGCCTAAAGAGCATTAATGTCTTGAGAAAGCTCCTCAAAAAACCCTCTGAACTTTGGATACGACATAAAACCGTAGGTCTCTTCTGTTTGTGTAGAAATGTATGGCACGCAGAATATGTACAGTTGCGAGAAGCTAGCTCTTTGTCTTCCTTTATAAATTCTAAATAATAAATATAATTTCATCTTCCATAATTTTATATTCATGCAATAGCCATTAACAAAGCAACATCACCAATACGATTTAATAAATCAGTTAATATACCAACGTTCTATGGGCTACTTATAGCCGAATATTTATTTTTTATTTATTGAATAAAGTTGTTCTATAATGCATAGATATGATACAAAAGTACAAGTCAGAGAACAATGAATACCACTCGAAGAATAGTATGGAGCAGATATCCTTTTTCACGAAACACACAAATAACTGAAATTCTAGATTATTTTGGTTTAAAAAATAGACTACATAGGTTTATGGTAGTAGTATTTTAATTTAAGATGTTCCAGTTTTAAAAACTTGATGCAACTCATTTAAATACTGAGCCAAAACGCAGTCTTAGGAGTGTAATTTTCGACAATAGGCTTTGATGTCTATACATATGTGTACATGAATGAATGAATAAAAAGAATATAACAACAACAACATCGTAACATTAGTAATTTCAGGAATTAAAACTTATCTATTGCTGAACGCTAATATTTATTATTTATCATTTTCAATTAATAGCATCAATTCTAAACTACACTCAACCTAATCGTAAAGATATTCATTGTAGAACAATCTCAATTTGCATCTACTGTTTAGTAGTATTAAGTACAACATTTGCCTAAGAAAAAAACTACGTATACGTATCTACGTATACATACGTGCTTGTATTTGTTTCTCCTTTACCTAATGTACACAAGCCCTTTGTATTGGGCAAGAAGAAGAGAGAGCTTGAAATGGATACAAAACAAACACTTTTATATGTATTTTAAAGGGCTTTAATTTTGCTGATGACTCCAGTTTAGCAACTACTCGCCGCGAAAGAGGGTCTTTAAGGATTCTTTGTGTATTCCTAAAAATGTTCAATTTATACAGCACATATTTTTTTATATATCAATTTCTATATATACAAGAAGTACTATGCTTACCACTGCAAAACAATACGAGAATAATTTACGATCAAAGACAAAGCGGCAAATATAACATTCAGATAAGCATTAAAGATGTTGCAATTATTGAAATGGATAAAAACGAATTTATTGACGTAATTTTGGAGATACACTAAATTTAAATTGTTCCTATAAATAGTAAAAGTTCTTATATTTTAAGGACACAATTAACGACCCGGAAGAGTACTATTACGATGAAGATGATCTGACAGTAAAACCTATATCAACGTGGATGATTTCAAGCACAACGACGAAAGAACCTGTAGATTTAAAAATCGTAAGAAACGAAACAGAAGTCAGTGAACTTGATACGCCACACACAAGACCGTCTGCTTTAAGTTCAAGTATTAACTTGAGTATGAATACCCCCTTACCTCCATCGTCCGCAGAAGTTCGAACGTCACCTGTGCATCTATTAATGAAACCTGTTCTTCCTGATCAAGAAGCAATGCAAGAAATTCCACAGCAACAAATTCGTCACGATACCAACTCATCCACAAAAGTTGATCCTTATAACTTTCACAAAGTAAAACTACCAAAAATTATAACAGCTCAGTCCTTATCATTCCGAAAGAAAAGGAGGCATTTATCATTCATGTAAGTATATAACTAATTTGTTATTTATAAATATATTTTTACAGTGCATTTTTAGGAAAAATATATTTGACATACTAAAGCTCATGCGAATCAAGGAAGTCTGACGGCCCAACAAATGTAAATGAAAATATGTAGATACTTTATTTTTTTTTTGGTTTATCATACATATTGTATCAAACGTACGAGATTTCGTTCCAAATATTAATAATAATCAAGGACATAAAATATGTAATTTGTTCAAAATGATAAAAATTTTTTTTATGTGATGTGGGTCTCTATATTTATTTTTAATTTAATGTAGGTAGGTAAAGTGGTGGTTCAGAGAAACAGAATCCAATTAGTGCTAATGTGCACCGTTTTGATACCACAAAAACTCGCGCTGACTTGTATGTGAAGAGTGATTGTAATCAAGCCATTATCCCGAAAATTACAATAATGCAATCAAATAAATGGCTATTTATCCCATCCATTGTAAGATGGAATAATTTAAGTTTATACACCTTATTTTCGTTTGCATTCTTCCTTTTCCTGAAAGGTTATGAAGTTTGTTTAAGTTCATTATGGACAACGGTTGAAAGAAATTGCGTGGGTTTTTCGTTCGGTTTTGGCGTAAAGTTAATCCCATTGAACTCCAATATGGTTGAGCCTTTTAAAGGCTCGTAGATTTCAATCAAATAATATCAATCTTTAGAAGCAAACTTGAGTATATGTTAAAATATTTGAAAAATCCGCCCCTTTTTTGAAATAAAATTTATAAAAAAAAAATCTTTATATATGTATATAATATAATTTTTTGTGGAAAAGGCTACTCACATTGGTATATAGGAAAGGAATAGGGTATCACACGATTCGCTCTAGTCGAAGTGTAGCATTTTCATGATTTTTATCGAAAAACGGCCAATCTACTGTCTCCTGTTGCCAGAAAGTATTTTACCAAATTCTCCTGTTTTTGCTTTATTCGTTTCCTTTTTCCACTTAACACTTTAAAATTTTATGTGTCTGCATCTTCTGTAAAAATTATTTGTGAGAATAGCAGGATAGGATAGTTGGGACCAGTGTTACCTCTGAAAAATATCGGGAAGGGTCCTAAAAAGGGTCGCTGCCGAAGGAAAAGGGTCCGATATGAAATCGAAGAACCAAATTTGGCGAATCAAGTAATGTTTTCCTTATTTTCATGTAATTCATTTGTTAATAACAAAGTTAAGCTTATATATTAATAAAATATAACTAAATCAGTTCCTTTTAGTAAAAAGTAATTATAAAAATAAAAAAAGAACAAGAAAAAATACAGTTGTGATTCCAATTCAATCAAAATCGGTTATAACGACCTTCAAGGGAGGACCGAAATATTTGGTTGTTATGACCGATGTCTTTATAAGCAATTTTGACTGTATTTACATTTAATTCTTTGTAATCGAGTCCCTTACCTTCTGTATTAAACTTGGGTAGGAAGACACTCTTCTAATTCCTTAGTTTCCAAAACAAGTAATGTCGATAGAACAATGCACAATGTAATGCACAGAACATCAAAGAATAGGAACAAAGGGATATCGTCCCAAATATGAGAAATATGAATATCAGTGAAGTAGGTAGGTATACGAAACGATAAACACTCACTACATAAATGTTCATGGGGTGAGTAAATGTACATTATTGAAACAAATACATGGTTAAAATAGAAACTAATGTGTAAATTCTGTAAAAATTAGTAAAAAGGGTCCAAAAAGGGTCATATATTTTAAAAAGGGTCAAAAATCGATGATTTTCGAAAAGGGGGGTCCAAGGGTCTGTGTCATCCAAAAAGGGTCGATTTGCCCCTAAAGGGGCCGAAAGGTAACGCTGGTTGGGACAATTGCCATTCAGCTGAAGTGATGATTGTCACACTTACATAGTTTGATCAGGATTTACCTTAGAGAGATTTCCAGAAATAGTTCTGTCATGCTTTGGAAGTTATCTGGCCATTCAATTGCTTTGTGTATTCTTTATGCTCGACATTTAAATTAGTAGATTCGGAATCGTTCTGCCATCTCGTTAAAAGAATTTCAACAATTTTCTCGGTATGGATAGAGTGCTATAAATTATGTATGGAGTGCTATAAATTATTATAAGTGAACATACATAATTTGAAAAATAAACTTATTTTAGAATTCAAACAGGATAATAAATCTAAAAATCCCGAAATATTCAAATAGTATAAATAATAATATAATAAATAGACTTTGTATTGAATTGCAACAAACGTATGTTTTGGTGTTGGTGCCATTGAACGAGGGAACCCTTTGAAAGAAATCTTAACTATCACGGTAGTTGTATCATAACGAAAAACAGCAAACGTGCAGTTGAGTTAAAACAAACAGAAATAGGAGCGATACTCATTTCGTAAGAAACTATTTACCGTAAAAGCAGAAGTTTTTTTTTTCCTGTCTTCTCTCACCTACATAGTATATACAACTTCAAATATACACCACTCCCTTAAATCTTCTCAAATATTGTATAACTTAGAGTTTTCATATTTTCACATTAAACTAATTTATGACATTTTATTCTTTTTTATTTTTGCTTACACTTTTTATGACAATACTAATGCAGTCGCAATCTATGCTAAATCTCGTATTTAACAGAAAAAGATACGCTCTGTTACTTTAAGATTATATTTTGTGGTAAAATGGATAATATTACACCCAATTAATAACTTAGGCTCCTACTCTTCCATTTGCTCATTGAGTTGAGCCAAAAAAGCAGCACATTTTGATTCCAATTTGCTTTCACTGAGAGCTTGTTCGTCGCCGTTTCTTGAAGTTGGTTAAAGAACCACCTGATGGTGCTTTGTCTGACAAATTGGTAGCTTGGCTTTATGATGGAGACCGTTGTTTTCGAAGTTCCTTTTCTTTTCGCTTTTTTTCTTTTTTCTTTTTCTTCAACACAACGTCTATTGACAAGGGTGATTCCTCAGCTGGAGATCCTACATGATCGCTTTCATAAGAAGACTAGAAGATATTTAATTTTAACACAATCAGCAAAATATTAATAAATGTTTTCTTACGGCTCTAGATGAGTAAGCGCGTAAATGCAAGTCTTTATGTATAATGTTCATCAACGACGAGCGTGAGAGGTGCAATTGTTGGGCACGACGGCGAGTTGAGATGGACGGCTCTTCAGCCACACTATCGCGAACAGCAGCAATATTTTCTGCAGTACGAGCTGTACGAGCATGCACTGGTGTTTTCACATCTCCTACAGACCCGGTTTGCTCAAATTTTTGCACGATTTTTCCGATTGTACGCACATTTGGACGATTAAATTGACCGAAAAAATCACGAAGTGCACGATATGCATTTTGATTTGAACGCCCATTTTCATAATAAGCCTGAATAACTTTAACGCGTTGCTCGATTGTGTATCTTTGCATGGTTCAAATTGAGTTATTGAATTGAATTGATGTTTTATTACATTTATCGACTGTTTACAATATACAATATAAATCATTGAGTAAAGTAAAGACTAAAGAGATATCAAACTTTCCAGTAGAAAACGATTTGACTACAAGCTGCACTTCCAGAAAATTGACCAATTTACACATACTATCGCATTTTCAAAGAAGTTGGGTAAATTGGTCAATTTTCCCCGATTTTCAATCAGTCGACCAATGGGATTCCGCGAAATAAGGCGCCGCATATTTGGTGGTCAATTTTGGAACTACCACAGAAAGGGTGCATCTAGCAAATTGCCTGAAAGTGAGCATATCATTCAACAAATATTTATAATCGGATGTAAATCTTTAAAAGCATAAACGAATTTTCAAAAAAATGAAATGAAATTAAATGAAAAAAAGTTAGTAATAAGTGGATTTGGCAGGTTGTATGTCTATATTTATATAAATAAGAATGAATTTGAGAAAACAAATTATGTATTCCTGCATTCATATTTATTTAGAAAAAATAAGACAACTAGAATATTGAATTTCCATTGAGCACATCAGATTTTGATCTCAAATCATAAAATGTTTTTGCCCAATTTTAAAGGGTTTACTGCTTCTAGTAAATCTAACAAATTGAAATATTTTTAAGATCAGAAAAAAATGTATTCAATGGCAAAATAAAATAAACTGTCAGAAACTACAAGAATCAAATATTATACGGGTACATACATATGTACATTAAAATTATACATTTTTGGATAAAATTTAATGAAAACAGGAACAATCAATAACAAATTATGCTTCTTTTAGGGCCGATTTTTCAATCGTCAGATAAGTAATCAGATAAGACTTAACAGTCAGATAACACAAAAATACATTTTTCCTGCACATGTATTCCTGCATTCATATTTATTTAGAAAAAATAAGACAACTAGAATATTGAATTTCCATTGAGCACATCAGATTTTGATCTCAAATCATAAAATGTTTTTGCCCAATTTTAAAGGGTTTACTGCTTCTAGTAAATCTAACAAATTGAAATATTTTTAAGATCAGAAAAAAATGTATTCAATGGCAAAATAAAATAAACTGTCAGAAACTACAAGAATCAAATATTATACGGGTACATACATATGTACATTAAAATTATACATTTTTGGATAAAATTTAATGAAAACAGGAACAATCAATAACAAATTATGCTTCTTTTAGGGCCGATTTTTCAATCGCCGGATAAGTAATCAGATAACACTTAACCGTCGGATAACACAAAAATACATTTTTCAATAGGCGTATAGCACTTATTCTAGGTATATATCAGTTATCTGCCGAATAAAATTATCTGGTCATCAGTTAGCTGGATAAACTTTAACTGACTGTTTATAAACTGTCAAAAGTGAGAATTTTAAATTTTTTGTCTGCTAGCTGTAACATATACGATTGTCACTGTATCTATATCTTTTTCATTTCAGTTTCGTGCAGTTAGACACAATTGAGCTTCACAAAATCGTTCAATTACAATCTAGGAGTTATTCGATGATTGAAAAACTAACATCAACTTATCTAGTAGATAAAGAGTGGAATACATTTATTCGTTAGACAGCAATCAGACTGTTTAACTGACAATTGAAAAATTGGCCCTAAATAAAATAAAAAGATATAACAATAAATGTGAGTCTCGATCAGCTCAGGATGGTTGTGCACAAAATTAACTACGGTTATGGCTAACAGTGGCCTTAGAGTAAAAGAGGATGGAAGATCCGTCAATATTCAAATAAGACGCCGAGGGGCGAGGGATATAGGGCGTTGTCCCATTATTTTTGATGAGGATGGCAACTGCTGCAAGAATTGTTCCTAAACGCTCGAAGCGAACCAAGTGATGGGGAATTACGTGGGTTGAGGCGAGTTTTTTGGATGTAAACAATGTGACAGTTGCTGTCCATGAGGGAGCTAAATAGATCAAGCCGCTTGGACTGGTGTTTTAAGGACACAACGATGTGAGTTAGAATTATAGTTCCATTACTGGTCGTTAATAATGATCTGATTGAGCAGAGAATCTATTATGTGCGGCCTCGCTGGGAAAGGTGTGCAAATTCAAGTTGCTGCCACCCGGTGCAGACCTGTGCTTCTTAGGCGGGGTTATAAAGGGATCTTCCGCATTGTCCATTGCTGCATCAGTTCCGCAATCCATTTTCTTAGAGGAGCCCTTGCTTATCGTCCCCTTTGACATTGCAAGTAGAGTTTTGGCCGCTTCCGATTTGGAGTGGCCAGAGAACTTGGGGTTACTCTCAGACATTCGCCCCTTATGTTTTTTAATGGGTCAATTGCTCGAGTTCCTCATGTGCAAGGAGGAGTAGTGAAATTAACCGTCGCTACTTTAACGGTACAGTAGTGCATGCTCGCACTTACCAAATTTTTTTTTATATAAAAACCATTAAAAACGTAGTTTTTTTTTAAAATGTTTTTTGAAAAAGTATATCGATTGGCACCGGGTCCAATTTGTTTTGTCCAACACTGTACGTATTTATTTAAATATATAATATATATGTACGTACTTACTTGAAATCCGACGTATGAACATTTTTCAGCGAACATCAAACGTGCAGTTGAGTTAAAACAAACAGAAATAGGAGCGATACTCGTTTCGTAAGAAACTATTTACCGTAAAAGAAGAAACCATAGCAACAACAACAGCAAAGGGAAAGTTTTATGACTTAAGATATTAATTCAGTATAAGTTTTTATACTTTCTATGTGACTGTCTTTTTCTTTACCCCTGTCTTCTCTCACCTACATAGTATATACAAATATCTGCGTTTTGGCGAGATACCGTTGGTCAAAAAATACACCACTCCCTTAAATCTTCTAATATTGTATAACTTATTGTATAACTTAAAGGAGTTATTTTCACATTAAACTAATTTATGAGATTTAATTCTTCTTTTTTGCTTACACTTTTTATGACAATACTAATGCAGTCGCAATCAATGCTATATCTCGTATTAAACAGAAAAAGATACGCTCTATTACTTTAAGATTATATTTTGTGGTAAAATGGATAATATTACACCCAATTAATAACTTAGGCTCCTACTCTTCCATTTGCTCATTGAGTTGAGCCAAAAGAGCAGCACGTTTTGATTCCAACTCGCTTTCACTGAGAGCTTGTTCGTCGCCGTTTCTTGAAGAACCACCTGATGGTGCTTTGTCTGACAAATTGCTAGCTTGGCTTAATGATGGAGACCGTTGTTTTCGAAGTTCCTTTTCTTTTCGCTTTTTTTCTTTTTTCTTTTTCTTCAACACAACGTCCATTGACAAGGGTGATTCCTCAGCTAAAGATCCTACATGATCGCTTTCATAAGAAGACTAGAAGATATTTTCTTTTAGCACAATAATCAGCAAAATATTAATAAGTGTTTTCTTACGGCTCTAGATGATTTCCTATGCTTCTTCTTTTTCTTCTTTTTTGATATTTTTTCACTTTCGATGCTTTCGCTACTAGTGACGGATCTCTAAATGAAAGAATTAAAAAGATACAAATATGTACAATATTTATAAGTCATATGTTAATAAAATAACGACTTTCCAAATTCTGCTACTGTATGTAGAATTACACTAAATATCAAGCAATTTATTTAAAAACTGGCAAAGTAATAATCAAATGTTATGTCGTATAAGGTGTCTTTTAGGCAATGGCTGAATTCATAAAATTAAGAAAAATAAATACAAATTATATAAGTTCTATAAGATAATAGATGTTAAATGTGCTCTATTTAATTTTGCTATATAACTGCAACAATTTAGCAACGCAATGCCTTTAATTTTCTAAAATTGAATTGAATATATACCTTTTACTACAAAGGTATTTTTTTGTTTGATAATAATGTGTATCTACATATTTTATAGCCTAACTCATTACATACCGAGCGCGATGATTTTTTCTTCCTTAACTTTTCATGTTCAAATTCCGATATTTCGTTTTCAATATCCTTTTTTTAAAAAAAAAAAAAAAAAAAGAACGATGAATTACAGTAAATATGATTCATTAATAACAAAAAATTACCGATTTTGAACTGGACCGATTTCTTTTTTTATGCTTTTTACTCTTCTTTGACTTTCTTGATCTCGAATGATGGTGGCTACATGCATCCTCGCACTCCTTTATAAAGTCTTCCCAAACTTTTTCCAGACTATAATCTTTTTCGTACAAAATACATGCCTCCATATGTTCAACCAGTTTTTTTGCTGTCTCAAATGAATCTGTCGCTGAAATGTTTCCCTCGAGCCACTCGGCCTTTATTTCACTCTCCAATTTTTTTAAACGCCTATGCTCCTCTTTCAAGCGCTCCTTCTCTACAGCTTCTGCCTAAGAGTTATAACATATAGTTTATATTTAGAAATAAATATTGCACTTCAAGATTATTTTACCTTTTCTAACAAAGAATTATATGTTAACTTAACGTTACCAGCATCCAAATTAGCAGAACGCTTATCCTCACACACGACAGTTGCAAAATCTTCAAATGTTGTACTAGCTTGTACCTGGAATTGTTTCTCCTTAAGAATTTCACGAATAATTTTCTTCTCATCGTGAAATCTTGCTTTTAAATCTTCCACATAAAACTTAAATAAATCTAAAGGGGTAGAACCTGACTGTCCAAGCATGGCAGAAAAACGCAAATCAGCTGATATAACTGGATAAAGCTCTACCCACAGTGACATGGATGTTAATTTGCCCTCTTCATGAAGTGAATCTAAAAGTGTTAGGAATGCATCTCGATTTTTACGATGCTGCCGCTTGAGCCTTTTTTTCTCCCGCTCCTTTTCTTCTTCCTCTTCCTTTTCCAGAGTACGTATATGCTCTTCGAAAACAATCAATGCGTCTTCTTTATCCATCCCTAATAGGTTCACATCATTTTTAAATGATGCATTCTCTAATAACATTACTTGTGCCTCTGACCAAGTTGTTTGGTAAGTTATAGACGCCATCGATTCAAGTAGCTCCCCAAGTACCTTCATATTACGCTTTTTCATTATACGTGATTCTTCTTTTTCTCGTTTAGATAAATTAAAAATGCAGTCATCAAATATATCACGGCGATCTTGTTCCGGAACTGCTGTCCAAGTTTTGTTTGTTGCAAAAATTTCTTCGCATTTGTAGTATTTTATTTGAGAATTCATTTTTTCAGACGACATTAAAAACTTTTCCAGGTCTTCCTTAGCTTTCTTTGCTTTAAGACGCGATTCTTCCCGCTCATCTTTCAGCTTTTGTGTTTTATAAGCATTAAATGTTTGTTTCTTTTCATTTAAACCTTTAAAAGAGTTGTAGCGAGCATCTTTTGATATGATCTTAACACATTGATCCCAATTAGCATTTGATGGAACATTTTTCTCTTTAAGAAGCTCCTTAAATGCCTCTATAGCTTCCTTTTTGTCTTTGAAAACTAGCTTGACTTCATCGCCGGCGTTTTTTTGACTTTTATCTAGTATCATAAAAAAAATTATAGTATTTTTGTTATAGTTTCTTTTTTTCTTATTACAATTCAATTTAATTAAATTTCACAACTCTGCCAAATACATATGACAAGGTAATATGATAATAATCAGTGAGTTTTATTGTATGTTACAAGAATATAAATGAATTCATATATAAATTGAGAAGATCCGTACTGATGTGTGTCAAATAAAGGGTGTAGACCCACGAATACAAGAGATTCAACTTATGTTTATAAAATTGTTTTATACCTCTATAGTACGATTATTGCCGTCGTCTTTCACGAACGATGGAATAGATGGCGGGCTGTTCTTTAACAAGTTTAACTTAACACGCACGGTTGTACAAAGCTAGGCCTTGTTCCTCTATGGGCTGCTTATGCCCTAAAATCTATTTATTTTTTTTTTAACCTAATAAGACAAGCGATATTCTACTGTGTACAAAAGAAAAGAGAAATCGAATATCTTCACAGCGGGCAAGGAGAAGAGTCAGCGTAGTCAGTAGAGATTTCAAGAGAAGTAAGACAAAGCTATATTTTATGCTCTTAGTTTTTCCACATATACTCAAAACGAAGGCGTAATAGAAATTAGTGGTATCAATAAAAAATGATTATAGTTACAACATACCTACGCAGATGATGTTGATTGTATCAGTAAGTAACATAGACGAATTAGTAACTTGAACAGACGAAATAACTTTAAAAACTACGAACTACGAATATTAAGGATAAAAGCATAGAAATAGTGGACAGTCTATAATGATAATAATAATAACAGAAGGCTGGTATGACTGTCAAAAATAATAAGATTATAAATAACGGACAAACTACAAACATAATGTTTGCCAACCGCTGCACGCATTCTGATTGGGATGTACAGTTGACTTCCAGTGTAACGAATACCCAATAGCGAATTCTCGATATAACGAATGTACATAAAAATTGCATTTACATCTCTAAATAGCGAATAGCGTTCGTACAAATTTCCTACCCAATATATCGAATATATTTATAACTGCAAATTTTACTCACTACAATTCTTCTTTCATGTAGATATTGTTATTCTCAGTATATTTTCTCATGTGTTGAATTTAATTATACATAAAATGAACATATGTAAGTATACAGAAGGAAAATATGCATTCATTTTTATAAATATTGTAAGAGATATCCAAAAAATCGCTTCATATAACTAAAGATTATATAAGATTTTAAGACTTTGCACGTATGTAGAACAAAGGAGATGGGGCAAGAAGCGTAAAACGGACATATATGTACTTGGTATCAGATGCTGATTTCATTATCTTTCAAATGACGCAAAAATCATCATTTTACGATATTCGGCTTTCAAAATAATCATCACTCTTTGAGAATTAAGTATTTTTTTTTTTAAATCACCAACTGTGAAAAATCATCAGCGATAGCGTAGCTCTTAAAAAAGAACATATTTTTAGCATTAGTATAATGTACTTTCTATAGTACACTCGGTATATTTCGTGAAACTTAATCTCTGGGGATGTTACAAAATACATTTAGAAGCAAATACACTCTTACTAGCGTGGTTTATAATATGAAAAAAAAAGATTTATTATAAGCGTTTACTTACTCTCCTTTTCTTCTTTAGAAGTCGTCTGGGGAATCTCAATCGAAGCGAGAGTCGCTGCCATAGCTTGATCCAAGGCAGATGATGAGTTTTCATTGCTGCCAGGTGGCGTGTCACAAGCTGGTGAGCCAATATCAGGTGTAGGCAATTTCGAGGCTGCAGCAATGGTAGCTGGTAAAACAGATGCAATTGATGGTGGAATAATCATCCCAGCCATGGAAGAGGACGTCATCGCTGCAACTGCTTTTGCCGTTGCTGCAGCTCTAAAATTTACTATAATTTATACCTATCTGTTTTATTATTATCAGTGCATGCGGCTCTTACTCTTCTGCTTTAACTTTCGCTTGCATTTCGATGTACTCTGCAGGCGGTTCCCATCGTGAATCCTTTGTATTAACATTATGATAATACACTTTTCCATTATCTGATCTATACTCCTTCCATGGGCAGGCTGCAATAATTTTCTCAATTGGTGTCTTCAATTCATCCGGCTTGTCCCATGAGCTCTGCTTGGTTATGTTATTGTAGTAATATGGTCTACCATCTGGTGCCTTATGCTCACTCCATTCTGTCGATGTGGTCCCGAATGCTGCAGTTATTTCTGGCGGAGGACCAAAACCCGGTGGCGGCATATTGAATGAAGGTACCATAGGAGGATAACCCATTGTTGACGGTAAGCCAGCCATTGGCGGTACTGAAGGAGGAACATTCATGTTTCAATTCTTGTTTGTGGCTAGGTGTACATAACCTTAAAGAAATTGATTTGCTTGAAATAATTACAAATATTTACATTAAGAAACACTTGCTTTCACCGGAAAAAAGGGATTTTTAATTTTTAGTATTACACGGATTTTAGTTTATTATATCTGTATAAAATCTCATTCTATTTTTTCAATGAAAACGGAATAAATACTTCAGCATTTTTCACCGAAAATCTATGATGTGAGATGTCAAACTCTCAATGTAACCAGCCCAATACAAACAGGGCAAATCCAAAATGGAAGCATCTAGCACATGGGTGTGAATTGCGGCGTTCAGAATTCTTGTGACTAGTATATATTTACCCGAAAATACGGACATTACTTGGGTTCCCGTGTTGGTACCCGCGTATACGAATATCAAAAGCTCTATGGAGTACTTACCTTAATTACGTAATCATAATTGAATTAAGCCGTACGTAATCATGTGAATACACATGTACCACGTTTTTATGACGGATTTAAGCCGGATACAATTTGGGTTGAGTGCCATATAAACACAGATTGGATTGGATCAGGATTGACTCGATGCGATCACAAAATTTTTCTGCGATCGAATTGAGTTTTTCCTTATAAACGGGGATCGAAAAATTGAGTCTGACAGATAGAGAAAAAAGATAAAGAAATTCTTATTCCTTCGTGTTTTTGTTTGTCCACATATTGCGCGGAGTAAACTAAAGAGTACAAAAATGAGCACTAGAAATATTTGGACGCATGCAAATAAATTAGAAAAATAGTGTCAAACTCAATTCTTTTTCAATCCGATCTCTCAAAGAGGTCATATAAACGTAATCATTCATGAGCCAATACAATATATCTGTCGCTGAACGATAAAACGACTGATGGGAACGTCCGAATCATTTTCGAAACCAATACCTGAACGTTCCGGTTTTCAAATTTAAACGAATGACAGAACTCCCAAAAAACTTTACTGAACACAGTCTTGGATTGGTGACATATGTCAGTCAGCTGAAATCGAGATTTAATAGTAATTTCTGATGTGGAATTTAACTCAAAACAAAATTGACTTACTTTTTTTTTGCTTTATTTGAGTAATTTATTCTATATTAGATAAATTCATTGTAAAATATTCGTTTATTTGATTCTAGATTACAATTGGTACATATTAAATATGTTTGTTTAATTACCACACCATGTTCGAATCCACATAATGTTATGGAAGGAGAATCGTAAAGCAATCATTCATCGTAAACCTCAAGATAAACTCGAAGACATGATAACTCGGAATCTCATAATACTTAATGTGCATATTAAAAACCGATAGCAAAGTAAGTATGTTTCAATGTTTTAAATATTTTATCATTATGGGCTTGCAAGCATTGAAATTTCAGTATACGAAGACCTAAAACCGTACTAAATTGTTGCCTTAAGATCCTTAGAAGATGTTTCTGTTTAGATCATTTGTTTTAAATTTCGTTTTAACAACTAATGCAGGAACATAATTCTGTTGGAATTAAAATCAAGACTAAAAATAAAATAGTCAAGAAGTTTTAAAACTGACTCCGGTCTGTTTATATCAATTGTCATGTCAATATTTCGGTGTAAAATAAATCACGAAAATCAAACATTTGTTTTTTAATAATTAATAGTGTTTCAAGTCCGTAATCCCTAGATTACGATTTTTTTTCTTGAATGTTCCACCAACTCTTAGTTTTAGAAGTAGCCATAATGACTGTACATGCAATGAAATGTACATGTAATGAAGTATTAAGTCCAAGATTGGTTTAAATGTGACTCAAAGATTTAGATTTATTTGCGAATATAAAATTTCTGTAAATTTCTGAGGCCATAACTTATTTCTATTCCAAAATACACTGACTAGGTAATTAAACAAGATTCTTCTAATTGCGTAACCGGGGGTATCTGTATAAAGAATAAATTAAGTCTCTCACATCACTTAATTGTATAATGCTGTAGTCCAAAAATTCTATACTATAATGTTTAACTCATAATTTTAATTTAATATATAAATTTTGATTGAATTGAAAGAATTTTATTTAATATATTTTTTTTGAGTAATTAACTGTGGTGAATTTTGTCAAATTAACAAATTGTTGTTTTTTTCAGATGTTTTTAACAATCCACAGATTTTTTCTCAAGGCTCAGCAATATCGTTACAGATCTGTTTTTTTTATTCTATTATTTATATCGGTGACAAGCCTTCTACTGAATTATAAGAGCACAGAAGACGTGCGAAAATGTTTCATTCATTCTAACAACAAAGATGAAGCTGCAAAACTTGACGATATACTTCTAAGCAATCGAAAACCTCAACCAGGGAAAAGTATCTTCTTTCACGAAACTTCCTGCTCAACAAAAGGTGAAAGCACTGTCAATCTAAGTGCTCGTCAAGCATGTGCCATAGAATCAGCAGCATTGTCAAATCCGAATTTTGATATCTTTGTGTTATTCGCTAGTCCTACTTATTTGTACAATTTGAGTACTCAACCAATGCTTGATGCCGTACTCTCTTATCCGAACGTTTATATTCGAAATTTGAATCTCTGGACATATGCTGCCGATACCCCTATCTACGAATGGTTAAAAAACGGGGAACTTTTCTCGTCGAAATATGTTTTGTCTCACATTTCAGATTTTCTACGATATCTGACACTGTGGCGATGGGGTGGAACATACTTAGATTTGGATGTAATTGTAAAACAAAGTCTAGAGAATATTAAACCAAACTACGCGGGAGCTGAATCAGACACTTTTATAGCAGCAGGTGTCATGAACTTTGATGCGACTGGTTTTGGACATGAGGTCGCTGAGCAATGTTTAAGGGATTTTCAGATGCACTTTAACGGAAATGATTGGGGTAATAATGGACCAGGAGTTATTACACGTGTCTTAAAACAAATTTGTAAAACTCAATCGCCATTGGTCATGACAAGAGAACGTTGTTTTGGATTTCATGTATATCCAAAAGAAGCTTTTTACGCAGTTCGCTGGAAAAACTGGGAACATTTTTTTGAGGCATCCCATTTAGAAGATACTTTACAAAAAACCAAAGATTCATATATTGTTCATGTTTGGAATAAACACAGCAAAAATCGCCTCGTAAAAGTGGGCTCCAATGTCGCATATGGAAAACTAGCAGAGCAATACTGTCCAAAGGTTTACTCATCCAGCGGAGAATACTTTTAGAAATTTCACATATCACACAAAGCAAGGTTGAATTAGAATGTTAACACGGTTTGATAAATAAGTAATATTTATTATATTTCCAGTAGTAAATTCTTTAAGAAAAAATGCATATCACGTGAAATAATAGTATAAGAAACTATTAAAAAAAGTATTGTCCTAATATTGCAAACATTTTTGATATAACCAAGATTTTTTCTGTAAAAAAACCCTTTTAGTATTGCGTATTTAAGCCAAACATTTTTTTAAAAATTTTATGTATGAAAGCTTGCATTACCTAGACTGTGTCGCTCCAAAGATTGTTCATATCATACATATATATATTAAATTGATTTAAATTACAATAAGCTACATATATATTTTATCTACATGTTTAAATAATCACTACCAAAACAGTTTAACAGTGTTTCCAAGTACATGTGTTCTTGAAACTTAGGCATTCCGGAACTGATATCTTTTGTTATGTTTATAAAATAAAAAAAATTATTTAAAAAATGGAAACCATTGTTTTTAGCTTAAGTTTAATTTTCCTCCAAGAACTACTTTCACACAATTACTTATATCTGAGCTTAAAATGGAAACACATTGTACATTGTAAATATATATTTTTTTGTTACAAAAAATAAAAAAAAAAAAACATTAAAGAAATCTTAATTTACAAAAAAAATTTAAGTAAAGCCCAACTGTGTGTATTGGTGAGCCGCTGTGACATTTGGCATTGAAAAGTATTCCAATGAAAGAGTTTATGTGTGTTAGTGTATTCTTAACTGAAATCGGGAAGCGAAAAGTTCTGCCAGAAGGTACTTCCTACGATTTTGTTTAAGTTTCATATTTCGGATAGTTTGGCAAAGACCACATCATTCCTTACTCTTTTTTTATGCATTCAGCTAAATTATTTCTGTTATAATTCTTGTTAGTTTCTATTTACAGATATATTTGTAGTGTATATACATAAATGTTATTTTAATCTCAAATGCATTGCACCTGCGAGTACCGAATACAAGCTCCAATGTTATCCTCAGCACTTCCCTTGTCTACGCCATCGCCAAAGTTTACGCCTAAATAAAAAGGTGTGACTGTCGATTCAATTCGACATGGCTTAGTTCCTGATGCACAGAATTGATTTCCACAATGCACCGGCTCGCATCCAGGCAGTGGTCCCATTCCGACGCCAACGAAGTCTTCAATTATACAAGGCATTGTTATGCGATCAGTGCATGTAGTAAAAAACTGTCTGGAATATTTGGCATGTCTTTTAGAACTAAAAGCACTTCGAAAAAAGGACAGGATATCAAACCCTCCGCGTACTGGTCTTGTAGATGTCATTACCGGTAATTGCACATTTTCTTCTCCGGAGCCTTCAATATCAGCTAAATTCGAATTAATTGGTGTTGCATCTGTAGTTGTAGAATCCAAAGGCACATTTGATACTGTGCTTGGTGATTGAGCTGATTGAAGTAAGATAATATTGAATAAAAAATCTAAGAAAAATAAGCACTAAATTACAGAAAGAAGCAGTTGAAAGCAGATCTTGAAATTCAGGAGAAGAATTGGTTGTCACTATATCATATTGTGTTGATGTTGCAGATCTTGTCGGTCCTATTTTAAACGATTGATCATCGCAAGGTTGGTACATAATCGAGCACATATTTTCCTCTTGGCGAATACAAGATCTATAATGTTGTTTTGCTAAGTGACGTCCATTATCAGCGAAATTGAATGTCTGTGAATTTAATTAGTAATTTAATTACAAAATAGAATAGATCATATACCCGTATAACTCCCTCGGGCTCGGTAAAATACTGTAAACACCCAGCTGGTGCCCTTTGACTGAATGTAATCTGTGCAATGCGAATCTCCCAAAAACGAATAGGCAAAAAACGGTTAGTAAAACTCATATTGATTTCAATAATTCCATCATTATTCGAAATGTTGGCTTTTGTTTGATTAGCGTTAAAAGCTGGCTGGCTAATGCTGCCAGTGGAAACTTGACGAGCGTAATAATGTCCGTCGATGTCATAATATACTAAAACATGATTGTAAAGAAATGTTATAATTAAGTCATTTGTACATTAAATGTCTTACTGTGTTGTCCACTATTTTGTCCACAAAGTGAAAACACTCCGGAAGGGCCTCCACTAACATTAAAGACGTCGCCTTCACAAATTCCAGTCTTTCGATTTGGTTGTCCCAGTGAAAAATGATTAAAATCTATACGAAGTTGGCTTACGCTTGAATCTATAATTTTTACTTTGATTTTGCACGAAGTAAAATTACTAGGCATTGAACTTGGGAAATTTGGTGACACAATGTACGTGATATTATTGGATATAGTTTGATCACATGACGCTAAAACTAAAAGTATGTATATGATTTAAGAACAATTGTGTTTACTATTTCATGTAAGATGGTGGAAGTTTAAAAAAAATATTTAGTTAAATGTATTCTGCCAATTCTGTTATACTACATTAAAATTCTTGCAATCACCTTATACATACAATCTTAAGAGCCTGTATAAAATGATAGAATATCAAAAAGATCAAATGGATCTAAGCTGCAGTAATCGGTGCTATGTTAGGTATTTTTGTCTACATTAAAAATGAAATTTGTCAGTTTATTTAATTTTAAATTTGCTTATCTGTATTTATTACATTTGCCTGTTTTAATAAACATTTCCTTAACGATGTATTAAGATAACCATGTACATAAGTGATGTTAAAAACGAGTAAGAATTAAAGAACAAAAGATTTCGCAGAATAGATCAATTTATTTATACTTATACATACATACGTACATATGCAACACACCCCAAACCCCATAGAGCACTCTCCTCTGGCTATACCTCCATTTAATCGACACTCGTATACATTTAAGCAAATTCCAGTTCTCCGACCATCATTGGATAGACACTCCCCATCAACAGGAACCGGAAATAAATTAAACACTTCACAGTGATTTAGAACATGAATTTATGTGTACAAGTAAATAAATTAATATATGTTTGTACCTTTACTTTTTCTGCGCATCATTTCTTTTCTCTTATTCTGAGAGACGGAAATCAAAGAATTTCCGGACTTTTTATTTTCATAAGAATTTGAATATTTCAAACCCTCGGAGATATTTATGCCATCATTCCATATATCAAACTCCTTCACTGTTGGCCAAGATTTTTCATGAATTTTAAGTGTTGCACATATTTTAATAGCCGAACATGCAGTGCACATAATATACAATATTTTAAGCATAATTGTTTTCTTTTCCTTAGTAATTTGGAAATAAGAATATCATAGTGATTGACCAATTAATTACTTATCGAAATAAACGACAGCTCGCGAAAAATAAACATACTTCTTACACTTCCAAACTAGAAATGCCGATACGTATTCGAATAGATATTTCAATGTCAGCATGTACATGTACCACTTTCACATATTCGGTGAGCAGCATCCAGTGAAAACTAAGCATCTTTCTTTTCTATTCGTCTACATATAATATAACCTACTGACTAGCTATATCCACTACTGCAATGGTCTTTATTATTCTTCTTTGATTCACTTTCATAAATCTGTGCTCATTTTTTCCTCTTTTGAAGTGTGTACCTATCCGTGCTAACATTACGGTATATACATATATCAATGTGTGTACATACTTTATAAACAGTTTTAAGTTTGATGCAGAGAACTCGTATGAAGCTGTGGGTCAGGCATTGGCCAACAAAGCAGACTTTAATATGTAGTATTAATGTTAAGCTGCATGAAGAAAAAAACACTAAGGTAACAAAATGAAAAACTGTTAAAAACATTTACTGAATCTATTTACCTAGATTTAGGCTATTTTCCTTGTACATGCACATGTGCGATAATAATCCAATAGGTTGCCTGAGAACCAAATAAAAATCTTGTTCTTTCATTCAAGAGACGTTCCAGAAAATTAAATAATTGTTCTTTGAGTAAAAAATTGGCCTTTTTTAATTTCCCTGTCGGAATCTCAATATACTTTTGATTTATTACAATATTAATACGTGCGTCGCCAGTATAAGCACTATAAAATCGATTGTCGATGAGCCATATCGGGTCAATAAGACAATCTTTTCCAGTGACTTAGTAACGTCCGAAAGGTCCGTTACTATTCTGTCGGGGTTTGCGTACCTATATAGAAACCCTACTTCTATACGTCCCCTCAGTCGTTGACGAATTCGATTAGTATTTACAGGCGAAAAACAAGAACCCTACTTCAATGCGTCCCCTCATGCGGTGACATGAGGAGCAGGGACCTAAGTATGGTTGAGGTTGGGGCTGAAATTTCAAACGGGTTGAACAAGAAAATGTTAAAAATACACTGATTTGAAGGATTTGATAGTTTTTACAGATCACCAAAAAGAAAAAGTTACAAAAATTCGTAGCATTGGGAAATTTCTTACTTTCTCGTGAGGCTGATTATGTGTATTGGTATGACTACGTACGGCAGCGTGTAGAGCCTTAGAGCCATATCACACATACCCGGCAGTCGGCAACCCGGTCGTTAGGAATACATTCTTATGTATTCTCACTGCCACAGCGGGTGACAAAACCGGGTAAACTGTTCTTTAGTCAGTAGTGGATACACAAAATCAATTGCACCTTCTCACATGCCCATATATTCACCCAATTACGCTAGTCGAGAGTCGAAAACGACTCAAATCGGCTGCCGAGTCGGTTCGATAAAAAATCACCACAATTTCTACACGGCTTGTCGGCCGAGAAAATTATGTAATCTAGATTTTTTATCGACATAATTGTTGTGCCGGATGTGTATGAAAACATACTTATTTTTATTAGAAAACCGTTTAACCGGTAGCAGGCTAAGTCTCTTAATTTAATTATGGTTACCCTTAAAGGTTTTTAATAATTTCGGATGAGTTCATAATTGTAAACTAGTTGCCCAAACGCTGCAACAAATGTTCTTTGTATATATTTTTGAACACAAAATATAATTGTATTAATACAGCAGTGTCCTTTAACTTTTATGAACATAAGTCTTGCCTAGCTCATGCAATGATATTGCAGATTTTTTACAATAATGAAAGCAAAAATTGCAGGATTGCCTTATTTTTAAATTTATTAACTCAGCGTTATTTTTTACAAGATTGTATCTATACCTTAACGTACTGGTGTGTTTCTACTATAATAGGACTGGACATGTCTGTCCTAAACCTCTGGTTTACCTAAACATTTCGAGCAACATTTTTTGATTCCATTTTGTTGCCTTTTACTAAATTAAATTTTCAGTTCAAGATCCAAATACATCGCTAACTACCTTCGCCATCAAATAATGTACCGCACACAAAGCCTTTCGGGTATAACGATTCGGCTTTAATCTTATGTGAATTGAATTTAAAATATTAACACATTGAAATCAACTGCATATCTATTTTACTAAACACTTTATTATTCTTATAAACAATAATTACAAGATATTTGTACAAAAGATAAGCTACATAAGGAAATGTACGTATAAATAAAAGCTAACCAAAGTGGCAAGACAATAATAATAAATATATATATTTAGTAACAGTTTTTAATAATGTATCTTAATTATTTAACTTTAATTATTCCTCCATGGTGGGATCGTTAGGACTGCTCTCTAATTTTCGCCAGACGACGTTGCACATTTCTCTTACAAGGGCTTTTTCGCCGTCATCCATTTGTTCGATAGGCATACCAGATAAGTTTCCAAAACGATCACGCTCTAATTGTTCACGAACTTCTAGAACTTGCAATGCCCGAACTACAGCTTCTGGTCTTCCAGGTATAGGTTCTGCGGTAACATGAGAAACATTTGCTGTGCCAGATAGACGCTCTTCTTCTAACTGTTGGATTCGTCTTTCTAATGAACGTACATATTGTAGGGTCTGGTCACTTAATGTAGAACGCAAGTGAATATCCTTAAACAAACGAAAAATACAAGAACAACGATTATTCACTCAGTAAAGAAGACCAAATTACGAGTATAAGACAAGATTAATTTAAAATAATCGATAGTATTTCGCCAAGTTCCAATTGCGAATAAGCGCACCTTTTTTTGTTTGAAACTGAATGAATAAATACAAGTAATGAAGAAAAAGAATGACTAAATTGCATTACTTTTCGAATGCGAAAACACATATTACTTCCGTTGATAGCAAATAACAATAAACTGTTAGGTACTAGTGCACTGTTAAATAAAAACGAGAATATTATGTGCATACATGCATATTTGTCTAATTATCTAATAAGGCAAAATATATACTAATAACAAGGCAAGGTTACCGGATATTGACGCTCATAGTTTCGTAAAGCGGATATTGTTTCATCTGCATTTGTGCTGGAACTACTCCCGTCACCATCATCACGCAAAGTTCCACGAATCAGACTACCGCAATTGACGCAAATTGCATTTGCGGCAATGTGCGCCCGCTCTTCGTCTAAATAGAGACAGAGTTCCTTGAGTTCCAAATTATCAGTAATTAGTTCCTGTTGTTTGTCATCTAGTTGCCGAAGTTTACTCTAAAAAAATATAAAAAGCAAAATGTAAATAATTACAGTAAAAATGTTTTACATCTTACAAAATGTAAGATCGTCAGAGAAAGTAACTTTCATTTTTTGAAAATGTTTTGTTGCATTGAAAATGTTTTATGACATTGCATAGTCCTCACCTGATATGCTGAAACCTCTTGTCTCATTACACTGGCAGTATATCTCCCAAAACGTTGCCACTCCCTTGCCAGTTTTCTACCTTTTTGACGATCGTCGTCTAGAAAGCAACACAAATCTCTAAGCTCCTGATTGTCATCGACCAACCGTTGATTGGCTTCTTTCAGAGCACGCAACTCTGCTATAAGGGGCTACAAAAAAAAAAAAAAAAACAAATGCGCGTGTATTGTAATTGTATACAAATTTATAATAAAAAAAAAAGCAAAACATACCTGAAGCTGTCGGTTTTGCTCTGATGTCAATCTAGTCGCTGATGGTATTCCTGTTGGGGTTACCACTGGTGTGTTGGATAAGGTTGGTTCCTGATCAGATTTTCTGACAAATTTTAGCATCTCTTGCTGCTGTTGATGATGTCGCAAATGGTTATCCTGCTCTTGGTTGGCAGAGAGTAATAATTGACCTCTGTGCAAAGTTGCTGGGCGTTGTTGAATAAATCTGGATGGATTTCCTTGAGATTTTACCGATTCTGGAATATAAACCGACGAGAGTTTTGGAATATCTGGTGGGTACTTAATGTTGAAATGTGATCCACTTAGATCCGATGCGGTAGTCGAATAGTATGTTGATTTTCCACTTGACAGATGTTTCAAAATTCCACTTGGAGGTTGTGGAGGTGGCTGATAGCGTGGTGGTATTGTGTGTGCCGGTTCGATGCCGATGCCGCCCTTCACCGATCGTAGTTGTTGCTGCTGATGAATACGCTGTATACACTGACTGTTTGTTGATTGCGACACCGCAGAAGACGATGACGACTGATGATGTACAGTGGCCACAGTTTGAAGTTGTGTAGGACCGTTGGATGCCGACTGGATAGTGGCCTGAGAAACAGCTGAGATGGGCTGTTGTTTCGGCAGTTGCTGTTCGCCTTGTTGATTTGCCTTAAAGTGCTGATGCTGTTGACTTTTGCTTGTTCCAGATGATGATGCTACGATGTTAGAGTTGCCGTTAATTGAACTTCCATTTAGCTTGTAAGTATGGGTATTGACTCCGGACATCTTATTAGAGGTAATTTGTCCCTTCTTTTAATGGGCATCCACTATATTCTTTGCATATTAGTCTACTACGATAAAATATTGTTAAAGATTTACCAAGCAATCTGCATAAGATTACTACTTTTTTAGTTTATATGTACAGAGGTCAAAAGTTATAGAAGGAATATACTTATGCGTACATATCATTTAAAGTGTAAAATAGGTTAAAGTTTACATGGCGGAACGTTCGAAATAGACGATTATGATGTATACCTTTAAGGTAATTTAATACCCACGTTTTAAAGAAAATTATAATAATTGATACTATACTTGGGATTGTAAATAATGTAGGTTCAAGTACGTGCATTGTAAAATAAATTCGTCACGCGCTTTGGGCTCAAAAATAGCAGTATTGTGAAAGCAATAAATAATAATAATAATTACGTGCGTTTTTTTGATGCGCACATTAGTATAAGACATTTAATAATTATACGGTGAGTACAATAACATACAATCATCCTATTTTACAAGCTAAACTTTGCTTTACGTATATGTACTTAATTGGATAAGCCAATATCGGATTATATAGGGGTTACTAAAATAATAATAATAATAATAATAATAAAAAAGTTTAAATCTTGATTAATCAAAATCCAGTAGTAGTAGTATATTTGGTCATTGAGTGGAAGGTTTGGTGCTTAAGTCTGGAGTAGTAGAATCACAACTAGAGATGCTACGAATACTCGGCTGCTATTCGGTATTTAGCTACATACTAACATATTTCAATATTATCATTTCACGAGCCAAGGACGCATATGTGACTCAAAAATATATCCATTATATGTATTCATACAAGATCTGTCTAAATTACGAAAAGCTACCGATTTCAACGAAAAATAGCGAATTTCTGTTCCCCCAAAGTTTTGTAGTTTTTCGAAAAAAGCTCACGAGAGAGTAAGAAATTTCTCCATGCAGCGAATTTTAGTCCAAGAAATTTCTGTGGGCAAAAATATGTCTGTCAAATGGTTGTGTTGGTGTTGGCTGGCAAAATAATTTACAGTAAATCCATACAAAAAAAGTGGCGTCTAAAAAGTGGGCAGCTTTTTTGTTCAACTCGTTCCCACAAATTTTCGTGCATTTGACAAACTGCGAATTTTGGTGCACAAAGTGCGGGAATAGACCTACAAAATGCCAAGGCCTAACTTCTCACGCGATATACATTTCTTCACGTACAGAAGGGACCAACAGTTTTATGCCATATCCGAAGGGCAGAGGGGTTTTAAGAAGCTTTCTCATGATAGTTATACTCTTAAATGTTTGTCAGATTCTCGGAAGAGGTGAATCCGTGAAAAGACTTTTGATTGTATTTTTCTGGATTCGAATTTTAGAACCCCTTGCTCAGTAGTCCAACCCACTAACTACTGAGCCACGGCACCCATGGCTTCTCTAGCTACAACCCACCGCTTTTGAAGTCTGGTCTATCTGTGAAGTTTGCCATATTCTCTATCTACATACATCTCTAAAATGCTAAAAATTTAAGCAAATTTTCATTTTAATTATCTTCCATAAAATTAGTACTTTTTATTTTTCATATGTAGGTAGATATAATAATGGAATACTTATACTAAAATTAATAGGTTTCTCATATAAAAAGTACAATTAAATATGTAAACATAATATGTATTCAAATGTTAAAGGAAATCTTTTTCTTAATACATATAGCAATTTGAAATATGTATAACCATACAAAAAGAGAGCAACTATCAACCTACAAACTTTGAAATGGAAAAGGTAATGATAATACATAGTCTGCACAAAATCTGAAGCGACGCTTGACGGCACATCGATCGATCGTGTATGTACTTCCTGATGTTACTCACATTTATACCCAGATGTAGTGTAATTTCACTTTAGAAATAAACAAAAACATCGTTTTCTTAATATAAAGTTGTTATTAAATTTTGAGGTGAAGTCGAGATGTGCACATATTAACATTTCGAGATTTCGAAAATCAAAATATTTCTAGACATTAATCTTTTGATATGCTATGGTTCAATTTTTTGGGCGTACAGATTTTGTGAGCAACTCAAAATATTTAATAAACCACACAATTGACTTAAAGAAAACGAGCAAATGCCGATCGAACGACATTTGAAATAAATGCCCTTGTTCGCAATTATGTTGTTTTTTCTGTTTAAAAAAGAAAGTTAGTGTACAATTATTATTTTTTACTTACGAAACAGAACATTTGCATTAAAGTAGGTAGTTGTTGTGACTTTCTAGAAATATGTATGCAAGTTCATATGCATATAATGAAAATAATTTTTATTTTTTGCATAGATAGCAATTTTTATCGATATTGCCGCTTCATTCGCGATAGTGGCTTATAAGAAATTTTCAATGACTTTTATCACTCACATATTCACATATTGAAATTGGCAAATATTGGCTTAGAACTGCAATTCTTGTAATTTTTCTAGGCATAGTTACTATTTCTTTTTTACTTGTATAAGATGAGATAAATTTTAACCCATTTATTTCTTTTAAATTGCTAAGTTTTAAATTATTATTCTTGGACAATACTACAACCAAAATGGACGACGAATCAGTAACTTTACTACAAGCTTTCGTTTATTTGTAAATAATCAATACAAACACAATGCACGAACAGTACTTAAATTATTTGCTGAAGATCACGATCGCGACCAAATCAACATTTGTTAAAAAGAGGAAGATTGACTATAGATATCGTACTCTCTTTCTTATATTGCGACACGTATCTCATTTTCCAGTGTTTCTTAACCCAGAATGGAGAAGTAGCCAGTGCTGCCACTAAAAAAAAACTCATGTAGCAAATTTGAGTACCAAAACTAATGTAATTTTTTATTGGAAACAATAAGTTTTCCTTATATCTTCCGGAGAGAAAAACACTGTCAATCATGTTCCATTGACTTCTTCTGGAGGAGTTTTTCGCTTCCCGATTTCATTTAGGAACAGACCCAAAATACACTAACACATATAAACTCCTTTATTTCACTACTTGTTAATGTCATAGGGCCCAACGATTTATCATTGAAAAAACAAAAACACGAAATATGGTGGCTCATCAACACATATACAGTTGAACGAAAGACAAATTATATGTTCCATTGGAATCCAGAAGGATAGAGTTAAGACCGTACGATACTAAATTTTTTCAAATTTTTTACATACTTAATAAGTAAGGCAAAGTGTCAGCTTAGCGTGAAAAAGACAGCAAGTTTGTTTTTACGAAAAGCAAAGCTATTTTTTTACAAGCCATTGTACAGTGCCATAATTTATTTTCACATTTCGCTGGAAAGCAAAAACAACAAGCAACAAAGTCTAAGCTCAATGCAGAAATGTAAAAAAAAAGCTGCCAGCGGCTGAATAATGTGGTGAGAAGTACCTTTTTAAAGTATATTTTTTGACATTTTCACATTTATATGCTTAGTGCGTATACACTCACACCTACTGAGAATTTCAGTGGTGAATTTTTCGTACTGCACTAAATTAATATCAATCACATTAAAAATACAAAAAATGTAGTGTCATACCGGCTTAAGCTACTGATGGGCACAATCGAATGATTTAAAGAATCGACATATTAGTAATCGAATGGTGTAAAGAATCGAATGATCATTCGAATGATCTTGGAAACAATATCATATAATAACAGTTTTCCCATCTTCGTTCTTTTCGTAAAATTTCCAAACAATCGACTTTTTTCCCCCAGGTTTCATTTTAAGTAACTGTTGAATGCACAAAATAGCCAATATAAATCAAAATAAACTAATAATTAGAATTTCATTTATGTACCTTAGTGGGTGCCGTGGCTCAGTGGTTAGTGCGTTGGACTATTGAGCAAGGGGTTCTAAGTTCGAATCCAGAAAAATACCATCAAAAGTTTTTTCGCGGCCCCACCTCTTCCGAGTGTCTGACAAACATTCAAGAGTATTCACTGTCATGAGAAAGCTTCTCAAAACCCCTCTGCCCTTCGGATACGGCGTAAAACTGTAGGTCCCTTCTGTATGTGCCGAAATGTATACCACGCACAACATGTACAGGTGTGAGAAGCTAGCCCTTGGCCCTCTATGGGCTGCTTACGGGCTAATATTTATTTATTTTATTTTTTATGTACCTTTATTGCTTTTAAAAAAAAAAAGCTAAACAATTTTAAATTATTCCTAGGTACCTTCTTCTTCAGCAATCAGCACAGAATAAAAATAAATGAACAAAACCCAACACAAAAAAAAAAAATACAATACATAACTGTTCTCACATCTCACCTTTCCTTTCCAATTCCACAATTCCATATTCAGCCCTCAACGATGCATCGAGTGCAAATGAATATAAGCCCATAGTCGTTCAATACACACACACAAGATACACAAATAATCAACTTCTCGAGTTCTTCTTTTTGTATGTTTTCTTTTCTGTCCTTTCGTTCAATATTCTCTTCTCGGTCTCGAATCGGCACTCGAGTGCCAAGTTCTTATATCGCTTAGAGTAAGTATATGTGAGAAATTATTCGGATACTTTCAGTGAAGAATCTAGATATCTCGAGATGTTGTCTGAACCGATTATATCATTCGAATGCGCCCACCACTAGTAGAAACATATTGACACAGCAAAAGCAACTTTGACTAACGTGGGGAAATTCTTAGAGGCAATGCTGTTCAATAAAAAAACACTTACAGCATTTATATCATAGACAAACTAATATTAGTTATTATTATATATTAAACGGGGTAAATGTTATATGAAGGATCGAGTTGAGATTTCGATCTGGGTTTTTTTGCCTACTACCGAGTTGAAAGATCGAAATGGGGTTGAACAGACAGATGAGTACACGGTCACTCTCAGAGCAGAGCCTGAGTTGTCAAAAAATTCGTTTCTTTTTACCTCCGACATCAGAGCTCAGATTAAATTGACCGAGCATTCAGTTCAAAAACTGAGCACGGCCATTTTTCGCATGTGACAGATGGAAGGCAAAGGAAAAAAAAAAATCAAAACAATTTATATGGGGTACGAAGCTTGTTGTTCTTACATACGTAGACAGTAATATTATATAAGATATACATAACTATAAATAGATATTCTATTATGTATAAAGATGTGGGTAATAATAAAATGACAGCTAAGTGCCTTGAGCACGCTCTAAAAGTATGCAACTGTCTAAACATTATTTTAGTGCCCAGTTTATACTGTCATAGAGGTATGAGGACGGCAATTCCCACAAAGCAATCATTACCATGACCCGTGATCTTAACTATTCAACAATCGAACTTATAATTATAAAAAGGATTAGGAATTATAGGAACATTTAGAATGTGGAACGCGTATCACTTCCAGATTTTTATATTTTCCTCGTCCCTGTAAAAATATAGGACAGGGGCCCAACTATGTAACTCGATTCTATTCTAATGTTTTTTCCGATTCTACTTTCAAGTGGCACTATGTATGAAAGTAGAATCGAATGTTAGTATTGCCAGTAGTGTTAGTATTTTCTCACCAAATTTTCGAATTTCGTTCGAGTCTCGAATTTACTAACATAAGGAAACGTCATACAGAGAAGCAAAACAAAAACAATCATTAATTGAGGAAGCAATAACAAGGGTAATAATAAACATATTTGTGGCTAAATAAAAAGTTTAACAATTATTGAAGTAATAGAGAAGATGGACAGTGTCGCAATTTGGTTTTGGGCTAATGAAAATGAGGAACGCAAGGAACAAATTGATAAAAAGCGTATACGATTTGTGTTCGTGGTTTTAGATGATTCCCTAAGCAGAAAGTATATTTTGATTAAAATTACTATAAAATGATATATTTCACCAAATTTGTTCTTTATTTAATACATAACATTACATTACACTACACATTACAAATTTCCAATATTTTAAGTAAATTATACTTACATTTCGCTTAACTTTTGTGTTCAATATGACCTGCTAGAAAACTAATTTGCATTAGAATAAAAAATTGCGAATGCGGATGACTTTGACAGGAACTTTCAAGATATGTGGTACCAATTTTCCGAAAAAAATGGCAATTCTAGAAATGTTCGATTTTAGTTTTGTCAGAGGTTGCTATAGAATTACAGAGTTGCTATTTTGCGAATACGATAATTTTTATTGTAGAATCGAGTTACATAGTTGGGCCCCAGTAATTATCTAAACCGGCTCTAAAAAAGTTGCGCATCTGGCTGACCCAATTTGCTTGAAACTTCATATTTAGGTTTAGTTTACTTAAGACCAATTTTACAAAAAGGAGTTGTAACATTGCTCAGTTTTCACTCATTTTTTTCTCGAGCTTGGATACTCTTGGATGAAATACCTACCATTTCTTGGAAAAATGTAAGCCAAAATCTTCAGGTAAATAATGTGAATCTTTAAAACAATTAATTAATTTCCACGTAATCGAGATCCCCAAGTTATCCTATAGTCTGCAACGTTTGCATATTAAATGCTCCGAAAGGGAAATAAAAACTCAAATAAATGTATACAAAAGGTTCTAAACTTTTATCAAAATTGTTACATTGGTTTTAAATTTGACGTAGAAAATATAAACTGATGTGTATTGAAAAACATATTAGATACATATTTCGAAATATAATGAATCTTCATAACAACACTGTGTTAATCGCCGAAAAAGTTCTGTACAATTTAAAATATTAACATGAAAATAGTTATTTTTTTATTTATAACGCTTTTTCTGTTATAGATATGAATTTATTGTTTGTAAAGACTTTTGCATATCTTATAAGGCAAATTCATTGTTGTACTTGTTTTTATTTTTAATTTTTGTGTTATTTTTCATAAGTTTTCATTTAGCATTATTTTTAAAAAATCGCTTAAGAAAATTATGTGCCCCTAGCCCTGCCTAGGGTCAATTTATTGTCGTTATAAATAAATTGATAATTTTCGAACAGTTTTTTCGCTTCAATTGACAAAAAAATATATAATAGATACTTGTTATCGAAATAGGTCGTAGACTTAATCATAAATTTTATAAAATTGCATAAAGTAATTAATATATAATAATTTTTTACGAATCCGTCTCATATTAAAACAATGGAATAAAACATATCAAACTAAAAAAAAAGCTACGCATTAGGACATATATGATGTGTAATATCGTAAAAAATGTATAAAAATGATATTTAAATAAAATGAATTATTTTTATTTAGAACTGACTCTCCTCCCTGGTTGTGGTTTTTGTAGTAGTGATTGTTTCGGGTTCACCATTAGTCTTCTCATGTGAAATGCTGGTAATGACGGATTTAATAACAACGGAACTTGTGCTGGTTTCAGTAGTACTACTAAGAAAGAAAATTAAATTATTCTACTATGGCTTAGTAAAAGAACTGCGACAATTCTTCGATCAAGAAATTTAATTGTTATGATTTTTATATAAAGTGATTTGATTAGTGATTCCATTCACCAATATTATCTTGTCATATTTTAGTAATATAATAGTAAATTAAATATGATCAGATTTTTGGGAGAAACCATAAAGAACGGTGAAAATTGGATCACCAACTTAGAATACAACCAAAACACATTCACCCCTACTATTGAACTTGAATACAACAGTCGAATCCGACAATCGTCGCATTAATTTATTATAGTATCTTATGACAGAATATGAGTTTGTAGTAACTAAATGCGACTATGGTCGGAATCGACTGTCGTATTTGAGTTTAAGAGTAGGGGTGATTAATCAATAAATAAACCGCTTTTGTCTGATCAGATTTAGATAAAACGGTTACTAAACCGTTAAACTGAATAGAAGCCGAGTTATTAAAGTTGAACAAAAACGACATACTGACTGGTTCGAAAAATAATCGCTTTCTGCTTAATTGTAGTATTTACCTAAGTGGTGCTAGATCGATTAGATTTGGAATATTAAAGTCTGAAATGTCCTTCATATTAACGTTTGTAGTTGTTTGACTTGTCTGCGTGCTTAAAACGGAAAGCCGACCTAAAATGATAGAAAAAAAATGCAAGTTATGGTGTAAAATAATTTTTCTTAACAAAAAAATAAATATTAAACCATACGCTGCCTATAGAGGGCCAAGGCCTAGCTTCTTACAGACTCTCGCAAGAGGTGGGGCCGGAATTCCAACTTGGAACTCCATGCGCAGTAGTCCAACGCAACAACCACTGAGCCACGACACATGTTTTAGATTCAACTTTGATTTAAGAAAATGTTATAATGAAGAATTAAAACCAACAGCCAAAAAATGTGAATTAAGTCTGAAATGTCCTTCATATTAATGTGTGTATTCGTATCTAAACTATTATTGAAATAGTTAATTATGACGACGGTATATACTCCCATTATTGATATTGGCAAAATAATGTCCAAACTAATTGTCAAAAGTCTACAAATATCTATTCATACCGAGGGTTTATTTATCTACTTACTTGCAAAAAATTAAAATAATAATCGGATAGAATCCTTAAAATACACTGTCAAAAAAACCGGAAGTAATAACTTCTACTGTATTCATCCAGATGAATCAACATATTGTAGAGAAAGGATCGAATCCAATATTAATATTTCTTGCTTTTCATTTCCTGATTCTCTGAAGACTATACATTTTATATTATTGTAAAGCTTTTATTCTTACAATAGACAATAACAATGTTTTTAATTCACCGCATGGTTTATTTTTACCTTTTTCTTCTTTGGTAGTTTTATTACTTCAACGTCATACTGATTCCTAAAAACAAAAAAAAAAAACATCCAATTCTGAAACTTCATCCAAATAAGAACATTTCCCAGTGGAGCCACAAAGCACAATTCTAATAATTGCTAGACGATTTTAAGGACGTATACTAAAGCATAACATTGTAAGCCTTGAATCCATGACCATGTACGAAAAAACCAATAAAACATACAAGACGAGATTTAGACAATAATATTGAAACTATTTACATACCAACAGTTTCCTCAGTAGTCGTTGAACAAAGAGTAGTTGTAGTAGCGTTCAGATGATCTCGCACGGAATCGACTGTAATGTCACCCATTGAACTTGATATTGTTTCATTCCCGCGATTTGGCGAACCATCCACTCCATTCGTAAGTCCATTCGAGTCCATGCTTACTTGTTCTTTGTTAATCGGTTTGTTAATACTTTCTGTTGACTCTGCTTCTAATGTCTCCTCTCCGTTAAGACTATTTCCGTCAATTTCTTGTCCTTCTAAATGCTCTACGTGAATTTCTCCTAAGGGGGCAACAACTTTTGCTGTTGCCAGGCTTATACGTTGCAATTCCGATGAAGACATCATATACAGAGCTTCACCGTAATTAGTGAAACATAATGAAGAAATACCGCTGTAAAATTTAGTATTTAGAAAAAAATTAGTTTTAACACTTATGTATGCTATATATATGTACTTTATATCTTCTCGTCTTACTGCTGCTGCATTTAACTGTCGCTTTAGTTCTGGAATGGAAAGAACAAGGATATCGCCTAGGTTTGTGAGGCACAAAAGCCCTACTTCATGGTAGTTTCGAACGTCTGGGGAAATTTCTCCTCCATTAATACTTGCATTTTGTTCAACCCCAGGTTCCGATTTTATTGACTTTGTCGGACTTCCTTGCAGAAGCTCTGGCGGTACTCTACATGAGAACGTTGCGAACGCTAATCTCCTCACTCGTGCGCCTTCGTGAGCAGTCAGCTTATATTTTGTAATTGGCTTCAGTTGAGGCAGTGAAAATACTTTGAACTGCTCCTCTGAGGCAATCAGTACTCTATGTGGAGAAGTTCCTGGACCATTGAGCTCCAAAGGGACTCCAGATTGGTCAAATACTGCGATTCCAACAACAGGGGCTCGATGCTTCATTTGAATTTCCTTAGCCAATTGTGCTGAAACTCGACGTGGAGGAGCAACAGACTGATCATCATTGATATTTTGCTGTGGGGATGGCAAGTGCAGAAGAAACACGGACACGCAGCTAGCATTGGTTGCGGACCAAAGTGTTGCTGCAGTTGTATGAACTGTAGGACCAAGAAACGAGAAAAAAAAAGTATAAAAGCTTTTCGCTCTTTTAAGTAAAAATAATATAAAACCTAAAGTGTAACATATTCGGATTGGGTGTGGTCATTCTTATTTGACGGACGGACAATTTGTACTTTTTAACATGAGATAATTTCTGTACGATACTTTAAAAAATATCTAATTTTAAATGATAAACTTACCATTGGTTATATATGTTTTTGCAAATATTAAACAACGAACCATAGATCCCATTCCATCATCCGGTGACCTTGCTTCTACTTGCCTCTCAACAGGACGAGCATCCAACTAAATAGAAAAATAGGTCGCATTAATTTTTGGTTAATACGTACAATACTATATATAGTTACCGTAGTTGCCGGCTGAGTTGGGTTGTTCCTTGTTGATCGACCTTTTCGTAGCTTCCGAAATGACTCCCTTAACGATTTTTTAAAAGACTTTCGTCTTGAAAGTTGTTCTCCAGCACCGGTAAGATCTGTAAATAGGGAACAGTATGACATTGGGTATGCATTATAATGAAACTTTTCCATACCATTCGGATTAAGAGTACATCGATGAAATACTGGCAGAAAGTTTCTAAATTCAAACAAAACTAAGCCATGGGCAGTTCCCCCAGATACTAAGTTCCAATCTGTCTGCAAAGCTAAGCATGTAATACTAGCTGGAGGTAAGACTTGAAGAACGCCTGTAATTTGAACACCAGGATCTCCGACTGGCTCTGCATTCTCTGCCAATAAGTTAGAACGCACGTTCAATTGATCGTGCCCTTTCCACACAAATCCATCGCGATCGCTAACCAAGTTCATAGTAGATACCTTAAGCGGTGCCTTTTCAGCAGATTCACCTTCGAAATTGGCAATAATTATTTGACCTGCAGTTCCACCTACGATTAATCTTCCTGTCTTAGGACAAAATGCAAGTTTTTTCACGGCTAAACGAGGATCATCCGAATAAGGGTCAAAAAGACCTGCTTTACGAAATGGCGGCTCTGTGTCATCTAATGGTTCGGATGCCTCTGGAGGAACATCGTCCTGGTTTTCGTGACTATGCAATTTATACATGTTATAGAAAAGACAAACAAAAACAAGTGTTATACAAATTACCCGAAAAGAATCGATGTTTTTAAATGGTAGATAGGTGTCATGACTACGTTCGTGCAGTTCCAAAATTTAACAGAACCATCTTCGTGGCCCGTAAGCATTATTTCGTACTGCTTATTTTGATCATCAATTGGGACACCATGTGCAGGTAAAACTCCACCAGATATTGGCCATTCGATATTGCTACACTCTGAATCCTGCTCTTCTCCGGCTCTGTAGATTTTTTTGTAAACATCATGCGACACTTGTGAAATCAATTGGTTACATGTCACAGCTGAGGCATGTACTGAATGTAAATAGGGCGCTTTTATAGCCGGAATTTTAGGGTCCGTTAGGTCATATGCGCAAAGTTCTTCTTCCAGAAGGACGATGAGTACTTCAACAGCGTTAGAGTTATTTTGATATGTAACGAAAAAGTCAATAACTTTTGAAGTAAAGTCAAGGCATATCTTGTTTTCATTGTTAACATGAATCGAGACGCAATTGTGGTCCCCATATGCAGATCGAGGCATTCCACCAGAAAATACTACAATATTGTCTGAACTGAAATTACAAATATGAGTGTTTTTTTTTTTGTTTAAATATATTTCATATTCTTATTACTCATTGCTTACCCATTGATCCCCTTATATAATTGATTTATACTCTTGCACGGATCTGGACCATAAGGAACATAATTCAGATCTGTTGGAGGTTCTGAATCATTTATGTTCCAAGTAGCAAATGAACCATCCGCGTGATACCAAGTAAATTGTGTTCCATCAGAATTTATGAATAAGCCAACACTTTGTCCATGTCCAGGTGCAATGAAAGACCGGATTACAGACGAAGTTTCTGTGTCCCATAGTACACAAAGACCACGATTATAGGCAACGAGCAATTGGTTCCAGGCGCTTGGAATTTGTTTTATAGACTCAATAGCTCCAGGATTTAGCTTATATGTAGGTGGGACTTGTTCCAGTACAACATCGTGGTATATTGCAGGTTCTTTCACGTTAAAGTTTTTAAGGTCCAATTGATATATATTACCACCCTCAGTTCCAATCCAAACAATGTCTTTTCCATAAGAACAGCACAATGAAGACACTTTTTTTAATTTACCGTCAAATGAAAGGGTCTTTATAGCAACTAACGTTGATCCGACTGGTTCCCATAAAATTAGTTGGTTAGCTGCAGTCAGTGACAGAACGTTTCCAGTTCCATGAACCCATTCCAATAGCTGCACATTTAAATCCGCTGCTGAGTTTGCTTGCATCGTGTGCTGACCATAGAACTCAATGCCAGGCCGACCGAAAATTTTAATTGCTCCATTTTGAGTACCAATAGCCATAAGTTTACTTTTCGAATCATATGCCAGTGCGGATGGTTTATGAGGGAAGCCATGTTGTGCAGTCTAGAAAAAAAAAAAAAAAAAAAAAAAAATTAATTTAGTTTATTTAAGTCAGTCAATAGCCGTGTTTTATTATCACCCAAGATCCATATGGATCATTGATTTGTATGCATTACAACAACTCCACGAGATCTTGTTCTCTATCAAGATCCCTCTTCGAGATCCAAATGACATACCATTTCTCGTCCACGATATTCAAATATCCATGTTGCAAACCAAACGTGATTCAATAATTTGTATTTAATTATAATTAAATTTATTTAAAAATTATTAATTTGAGTTGAGTTGCCATTTCAAATCCGGAAAATACTTTTCTAAAAAAAAAACGAACGCATCAAATTCTCAAAAACAAAAAAAATTCAGTTGCATGGCAACTTAATGCCATTAATGCCATACTCTAAAGCTGGCTTTACACTTTCGTTCTTTTGCCCCGTGTTCGTTGTTCGTTGTTGAATGTACGCGGAACAACGAAAGTGTGAATAGCAAAACCGAACAACGAACACGTACACTAGAAATTCAAAGCTATTTGGAATTTTCGATGTACGAATTTAATCAAACACTAAACACCTGTAATGTAAATGAAAATAATTATTCATCGTAAGTTCTTTTTCAGGGAAGTATCAATTTTATAATGAGTGACTTAAGAAGTTTGTTAAAAACTTTAGATCACTGTATTTTCTCCCTGTGGCAAGAAATCGCAGTGTTGCAGACAAACGTTCATGTGGTGAAATAGATTTTCTTAAGCGTGTGTCTGATTTTTCAATTAATGGCTTATTTCTTTTGGCATTCTTAAATAATTCCGGAAGTCATCTGGTTGCAGTCTTAATTCATTAAGCATATTTATGTGTGATAACTGCTTTCTTTTTAATAACCAGCGTTTGGTCCAATAGGATCTCTTTTTTTTTCTTTTCAACAATTAAAAGCGCCGCCACTGCCAACAATGTATTGTTATTCATTCTGATATAAAAAGAGAACTGAATCAACAATCTTTGTAGATTGCTTCTTCGTTGTTCGATGAACGTTCATTGAAAAACGAACAACGTACACTGAATGAAGAACGAAAGTGTAAAGCCAGCTTGAGAGAAGCTGTTACCACAACTCAGAACCTAAACTTTTCATGGATCTGGACAGTTTTATTTTAATCGTGTGATCTATATACAGGCTTACCCCTGTTAACGTCGTTAATGCGTTCCTTGAAAACACGAAGTTAAACGAAACAACGTTGTGCGGGGCAAAGAAAAGTAAAGGGCGAAAAGACGTTACAGAAAGAACACGCAACGTTAAGCGCGGTATGGTAAGAATTCGTTCCGGACATTATAACTTAGTTAGATCTTGGGTGATAATAATAATGCAGTACGTGAGCATACACCTAACATACAAAGATTTGTTATATGATATAAAAAAGCATAGATTTGCCTGGGTCAGTACATATTCTTTGTGTCTAAAAAAATATTATTTCTATAAAGTTACTTCATATTTTTAGATTCATAGAATGTTTACCTACACACAATATACAATTTATGGTTTTGTAAATAAATATTGATAAGAAAGTAATCAATATGACTCACATAAGTGAAGGTGTTTATGGCGTTGTCGCGATGAACTAAAACCAGTACATTAGCTTCATTTGCTGATTTGAGCAAGTTGCAAAATAAAAAAAGGTTAATTGTGATAAGATAGTATTACTCTTTCTGAATTTAATACCAAAATTTGGCGATGTATTCGTACGAATTCGTGTAAAAACATTGCACTGCGATACTCGTTTAAGAAATAAAAATGTCAACAATATACCATTGAATAAATGCATATATATATATAGAAGAAGACACTGCTCCTTTCACAGTGACATGAAAACGTACTAGAGGTAAATACTTAAACAAAAAACCAAATATTTCATTTGAATTCACTCTTTGCTCAATTTTCCCAAAAATGTCCTTAATTCATACTCAATCTTGTTTTTTTCAGAATAACGTGTGAACGAAATATATGTATTTGGGATCGCGACATCGGGATCGGGTGTTTGAGATGGCCTACCTTCATGTTTGTAGGATGGAAAGGATTCTAGTGTTTGAGAGGGCTTACTTGGATTTATACAGAGCACCAGAGTCTTAGTATATAGTTCTATTCCAATGGGGTCATATACAACAGGGCGAATGTGATAAGAGTCGACAATTTCCTGATCAAGATGACTCGAAGGCGCATTCCAAGAGCAATAGCCTCGATAAATGACCTGATCTTCGGGGCTTATTTCCCCAATAAAATGTACTATGAGAACTTAAAGGCTTTGTCCTCACAGAAGCATTCCTGTATCAGCTGTGCCGTTAATCTTCGACGTTGTCCAAAGAACTGAGGACAGGTGGCTCAACTACAACCGAGACGTCGCACTGATCGCTGAAAAGCGTGGTTCTATTTTGGAGCGCGACCAGAAATATGTAGAAAAATAACGCCGGCAATTCTGGTGGCTGTCGAAGTAAGTTAGAGCAAAATAGTTAAGTTAGTTAAGGTAGTTTTAAACATTTTTGTCTTACATGTAAGTATAAATGAATTGAAATAATAAAAAGCATTAATAATGAAATGAAATAGAGGAAAGCTGAAATTCTTTATTGATTTATGTATACATGTTAATCTGCTCAAAAGACCAGCCCATCATTAATGTAAGGAAAAACATTAATATCTCCACCTAAAAAAAGCCACACCTATCAAGGTAGTATTGTTTTGTGTCAGGTGGATTAAACGACAAAAATCACGCTATAAACATAAAAAGTCAAAGTTAGTATTTTCATCAAAATAAGACAAACGTGCTTGGGCGGGGTTGCCACTGAAAATAAACAAACACAAATACTATATGTATATTCATATGTATATAACTAAACATTATAAACGATTCCCGAAATTAGGTTAGCTCTGAAGAAAAGGAGGATTTCCAAGTTTACCCAATTCCCTTATCTTATCATCTTTGGTTATGTTACAAAATACATAATCATGGAAAATAAAAATGACAACATGAAACCCTTTCAGTGATAAGATAAGTCTGAAGAACAAGTGTTACCTAAAGTAACAGTTAACATTCATAAACATTTTACCTTATCGTTGCGAATGTGTCACCACTGCAAAAAAAAAGCCATTTATTTAAACTTCTAATTTTGTAGTTGCATTCAAAGGGTTTCCCTTTGAACTGAATTAGAATCTAACAGGAAAACAAATTACTTTGCTAATTTAATATCATAAAGTGTAGGTAAAAATGCGCAATAAAGAAGGAAGTAGGAAAAGCGATATATAACAATAATTCGCATTACTACTACTGGCGTAACTCGAAATTAGTGTAAATCATCAATGGTGAAAAAAAAAACATATACTAAAATAAAAATAGCTAAAAATTAGTTGAGCACTGCTTGGTCCTTTAACTTTCGATAATCACTTATTATTTTGGAAAGCAGAATAATAGCTAAAGAGGAATGATTTTGAAAAGCTCTTGTAGAGATGACGCATACCTATTCTCCGTGCCAAAGTACACGAATTCATTGAACTGTCTGAATGAACAAACCAAGCAAACGCAAAAACATATCCACACATAGAGTAAAATAGAAGAGTGAAGTATGTACTTGTTTTTACCTTTCACACTGTTATTTCAGAACTGATGTCATTCATTCGTCATATTAATTAAGCAGAGTTTTTGTATTTTTTTTATATAAACCGTTACGTAATTTGGTTAATTTTTTCGTTTTTACGCACACTATAAAATTAGAGAATGTTTTTTTTCTCATATATTGAAGTGGTTTTTTTTAAATGACATTGAATAATGAGTGTAGGTAGGCTATATCAAAAATTAAATAATTTTTAAATTTGAAAAAAAAAAAAAAAAAAAATAATGGAACACATGGATAATTTATTAATTTATATATCCCTATTAGACGGAGGACCAACTGTCACATCACTTACGTCATCGGGTACCTAAAAAAATTTAATATCAATGTGAAGTAGATAGTGAGAGGAGATGTTATCAGCCGGTGTGACTAACTTCGTCCTGCCGCAAAGGGTTTTTATTACGTCACTTCCTGTCGAATGTGGACGAGTACTTACGTCATCAAGTACTTAAAAATATTTAACGCCAGATTCTTCCTCTCCCTTCGCTCTCCTAAAAAAACTAAGTCTGCCTTAGCTTACCTTGCCGCAATTATATGACAGAACATGAATTGTGCTACATACATTACAATTTGATAGCATGAAAAAAATTTAATAAAAAAAAGTTACGCATACCGAGCGATTTGGTATCTACTCGATGACGTTAGTGATTGCACGGTCGCCTCTTGGGCTATAATATTTATAAATATACTTTATATATATAGCGGTATACAAGTCCATATGGGTTTGTAAAAAGTGAAATATGTACCATCGACATTTTACTAATATAATGGTTTTTTTTTTTTTTTAATTTGACTTAAATACCGTTTATAATAGGGGTTCAACGAAAATTCGAATTGTGGCCTTACATACATAGCTCAGGTATGAGGTTTGGAGTTAGTCGACCCCGCACTTTGTTTGCTGTCTTACCTACATCCTACAGACAGGGAGACAGAGTAGACAGAGACAGAATTTATTGATATCTCGAGTTCGACTTTTTTCACGAATCCGGCCATGCCGGATGTACATGTACCTAGATACAAGTAAAAACACGATTTATATTAATCGATTTGTACTCGTAAGTACATAGTTCATGTCTTTATTTTCGCGGACGTTACTGGCTGACAATGCAAAGTTGACGAAATATTTAAAAGATATTAGTTTCTGTAAACTACTTAATAAGTCAAGTCTTGTTGAAAGTCCCACTTTCGGTAGGTCCTTTCTATTAATAAACGTTTTTTTTTTCAAAAATATATCAACAACATTACTTGTGAAACTGTTCTCCTACAGCTTAATTATAAGCTTACCTTTCTGTACGCAAATAACTCCTTTTGCAGTCGTTGACGTTCCACTGTTGGTTGCTGGCCTTTCCCGCGTATAAATTTCAACATTTTGCTAATTCTTAACTTAAAGTTTTAAAGTATTTTTATTTTTATATCAGCTCGTGCTGTAATTAAACAAAAAAAAAAAAAAACTATTTAAAATTATAGACAGTAAGTAGTATATTTGGTTCAAATTCATAATTTTATTCTTTATTTCACTATTTTATATAGGTTTAAGGACTCTTAAGATAATGTATAATTCTTGCACTAAGGGTCAATTATTTGTTTTGTTTGATTCAAAAATAGCAAATAAGGAAAATAAGTCATCTAGTCATTAAACTAAATTCTATTGGAATCCAAGTGGTTTAGCCGAAAAACAGATACATATCTCAAAGATTAAAAAAATTGAGTTGCTGCATTGAGTTCAGGATATTACGTAGGGACATGTAATAAAAAAAGAAAAACAAAATTTAGCGACTAGATTTTACTATACCGTTTTCGAGTAAATCATCTTTTTATGAAATTGGCCTTACGTAAAGTACCGTTAGTAATAGGGCTAGAACGAATATTCCAATTTTGCCTCGAATTGCGACCCTACAGAGCTCAGATATAAAGTTTGAAGCAAATCGGTCCAGCCGTTTAGGCTGCAGTCCAGCGTACATACACACACACAGACAGACAGAATCGGCAGACCCACTTTTTCGAGCTTCTCTATCATCTTAATGTCAGAATTCATTGTTATCTCGAGTTCGAATTTTTTCACGATTCCAATACTTTCCCTACATTATAGGTGCAAGTTAAAATATGGATCTGATCAAATCTGTTCCAATGATGGATTTAATTATTATTATAATGAACTTCATAACAAACTATCTCTCCGACCTGGCAGAAATTGGTCTGCCCTTCTCTTGCTTACGGCGAAATATATATTATCAATAAGAAGCTTTGTGAACTACAATATCGAAAAGGATCACGAAAGGACATAGCTTATTACATATCTGACTTACATATATAGTACATACGTACTAAGTGACTTAGCATACGTTTTTTATTTGTGAGATTGCATTTTTTATCTTTCTTTTAAATAGAGCTTTAGACAAACATGGACTCTTTTTTCAATGCAGTCGAAAGTCGGTTTTTACAGCGAAATATTTTGCATCTCACGGATTGACAGAGTAGCAAATGTAGAAATACACAGGCGCGTAAGTTTAAAGAAAGACCTAAAAGTTGCCATGAAAGAGAGAAAATTAGAATATCTGGGACATGTTTTAAAGAACGCGAAAAACCACCAAGTCTTCTAGCATGATAGCATAGAAGGAAGTAGGGTAGTAGAGATAGGGGAGGTAGGGTAGGACAAAGAATGACCTGGATATCGAACTTATGAGAGTGGCTAAATCTTTCTATAGCTCAATAATATAGATAAATAAAACACAAAGAAACTTACGATGATGATTCCTAACCTCCGAAACAGAGAGGAAGAAGTTATTCGATTGTTTTTTCAGAGGACCGAGTTAATCTACATGCGAATTACACTTTGAAAAATTATAAATATATATTGGATTGGGAGATTCAATCGCTATTTGTAATTTTGAAAAAATTACCAATTATGATGTACAGGCAGAATTTAACCCCATATGAGTGCGCCCTGCTTCATTTTGTCGGTACAATTCATATATGTATGTATGTATAATTATTTTCCTATTTCGATACTTTTTTAGACTTTGTGAAAGCATTTTTTTATTATTAATTTTATTCTTCAATAAGAGTCATACTTTTTAAGAAATTTTACACTTGTACTGTACAATCTTTTAAAGACCTCGTATACAAAATTTCATCATGCTGACAGATAGACGGATGGACATGATTCAAACCACTCTGCTAATAGTACTGATTATTTATAAATAATGTATATGAGTTTTCCAATAGGAGTTTCTGATCTTTGATAGGTGATTGCGGCCATATTGTTGAAGCTGTCTGTCTTGCCAATTCAACATGGAGAGTTATAGTGTTTAATAATAACGCACGTAAGGAAGCGCGTCTTATGTCACGCGGAGGTCGTATGATTTGACTCCATTAGACTTTTTCTTGTAAAACCCAACATAATCAATGACATTGATTAAATTTAGCTTGATTTATGCGCCAGAGTTATGGAAAAATACGCGTCACTCAGCGAAGCCGCGGCGGACATTTAAAAGATGTTATATTCCATACACAATGGCATCCATGTCTTCTAAATAAATAACAAATTTCAATGATATCTCACTCACAGTTTATTTTATTCAAATTTAAAGACAGAAAAGACAGAACCCTATACATAAATATAAGTATAATTAATTGAGTAGGTATATCATTATGTATTTCAATGCGACTAATTACATTATTACAATATATATATGTATGTTTGTGGCTAAATTTTTGCTTTTGATTTCAGAATGGTCCAAGGGTAGGTGCAGAAGTAGGACATTCGCGTGCAAAGTCGCAATCACTGCTAGTAAGTATACAAATGCCAATGAATATTTTTACACATATCTATAATTATAACTCGATTGTATTGAACTTTTATTCATTAAGGATTAAAAACATGAGAAAATTTCTTTCTACATTTCCAACCACTTATTGACTTCTTTTTCCAACATTTTCTAAGAAACTATCTTAGAGAATATAAAATTTACTATCTACTGAGTTACAAAAAAGTGGCGCAGTCATACTTTTTCACTTATTGTTACCATTTTGGTAGTATACCTCTATGTTTTGGCAAAGTATTACTTGTATTTAGTGGTTTACTGTTATAATGATTTATTTGTGCGCCTGTTTGCATAATCTTTCCATTTTCCTTGAAATGTGTGCATCACATTGTGATCGTTTTTTCTAGACTAAACGTAGGATATACCAATTTTGACTGCCTTGATCCCGTAAGTGTTTTATGGTGTTTTGACTTGCTTTAATTTGATTATTTACTATTTGTTACTTATTTTTGTAAAAAAATTCAAATAACGCCAGAAGAAGTCGCCAGGGCGCTAGTAATATGTACCTACTTGTGCAGGTAGTTATATTGAATTTAAATTTATCTGGGTTTTCATTAAAAAAAAAACATTGAATTAGGGCCTAGTTATTGTCATTTCCGCAGCGTGAATTGAAGTTATCTTATCTTTGTATAACTTGGAAAGAGTCAGTTTTACAGGTGCGCCCACATTACTAGATTACAAAAAAAAAAGATAAAAGAACATGATGAATAAAAACGAGTACGTAGGTACATATTTCAAAAGCCACATTTCAAATTTTAGATTTACTTAAGGCCACGAATTATATATTTCTAAATATGTATGAAAAAAAAATCCTTTGGTTAATCTTTCCGTTTTTAATAATATGTAGTTATACAAATTTTAAGACACCCCAACACCTCCATATTGCAAAAAAAAGTACCAGCAAAGTAACTAAGAATCTTTGGTGTATTGGCTGATGACTAATTCGCTGTTGAACCATTCAGCAACAGGTGAACTCGAGGAAAATTTTCCCATTGAATGTTTAAATAATCAAACTCAATTGCATACTGGATTATTGGTATTACGACAAAAAAAACTTACCAATGCGTTTGTTCACCCCGTAATAGGTAAAGGCCGAAAGTATTGTGGAATATAATGCGAAGCCTCAAAAGCCGCACCCTCATCTAAGAAATATTGAACAATTTTCTAGTACGATTTTGCACACACAAATGCCGTCCAGT
>CATIXX010000128.1:0-122531 GCA_949716465.1 Chalcosyrphus nemorum | reverse complement strand
TTTCTTTCGGATAACATTACCTTTTGTCGATTGGATCATCTTGGCGCGATATAAGAAAAATTACGATCCACGCATTGAATTTTTTTAAAGAAATTTTAAGTTTTTGAAAGCTGCACAAAAAAATCATTTTCTTAAAAAGTATCCATCGCATCGCAAAATGGATTGATTTGGAATCCTCATGAAATTTTCTTTCGGATAACATTACCTTTTGTCGATTGGAGCATCTTGGCGAGATAAAAGAAAAATTACGATCCACGCATTGAAATTTTTTTTAAAGAAATTTTAAGTTTTTGAAGGCTGCACAAAAATATAATTTTCTCAAAAAGTATCCGTCGCATCGCAAAACCGATTGCAGAATTAGAATCCCCATGGAATTTTCTTTCGGATAACAGTACCTTTTGTCGATTGGAGCATCTTGGCGCGATATAAGAAAAATTACGATCCACGAATAGAATTTTTTTTGTTTTTAATTTTTAGTTTTTGAAGGCTGCACAAAAATATCATTTTCTCAAAAAGTATCCGTCGCATCGCAAAACGGATTGCAAATTTAGAATCCCCATGGAATTTTCTTTCGGATAACGTTACCTTTTGTCGATTGGAGCATCTTGGCGAGATAAAAGAAAAATTACGATCCACGCATTGAAATTTCTTTTAAAGAAATTTTAAGTTTTTGAAGGCTGCACAAAAAAATCATTTTTTCAAAAAGTATCCGTCGCATCGCAAAACTGATTGCAGATTTAGAATCCCCATGGAATTTTCTTTTGGATGGCGTTGCTTTTTGTCGATTGGAGCATCTTGGCGAGATAAAAGAAAAATTACGATCCACGCATTGAAATTTCTTTTAAAGAAATTTTAAGTTTTTGAAGGCTGCACAAAAATATCATTTTCTCAAAAAGTATCCGTCGCATAGCAAAATGGATTGATTTGGAATCCTCATGAAATTTTCTTTCGGATAACATTACCTTTTGTCGATTGGAGCATCTTGGCGCGATATAAGAAAAATTACGATCCACGCATTGATTTTTTTGCAGAATTTTTAGTTTTTGAAGGCTGCACAAAAAAATAATTTTCTCAAAAACTATCCGTCGCATCGCAAAACTGATTGCAGATTTAGAATCCCCATGGAATTTTCTTTTGGATGGCGTTGCTTTTTGTCGATTGGAGCATCTTGGCGAGATAAAAGAAAAATTACGATCCACGCGCTGAAATTTTTTTTTGAGAAATTTTGAGTTTTTGAAGGCTGCACAAAAATATCATTTTCTCAAAAAGTATCCGTCGCATCGCAAAACGGATTGCAAATTTAGAATCCCCATGGAATTTTCTTTCGGATAACGTTACCTTTTGTCGATTGGAGCATCTTGGCGAGATAAAAGAAAAATTACGATCCACGCATTGAAATTTCTTTTAAAGAAATTTTAAGTTTTTGAAGGCTGCACAAAAATATCATTTTCTCAAAAAGTATCCGTCGCATCGCAAAATGGATTAATTTGGAATCCTCATGAAATTTTCTTTCGGATAACATTACCTTTTGTCGATTGGAGCATCTTGGCGCGATATAAGAAAAATTACGATCCACGAATAGAATTTTTTTTTTTTAAATTTTAAGTTTTTGAAGGCTGCACAAAACTATCATTTTCTCAAAAAGTATCCGTCGTATCGCAAAACTGATTGCAGATTTAGAATCCCCATGGAATTTTCTTTCGGATAACATTACCACTTGTAGATTGGATCATCTTGGCGCGATATAAGAAAAATTACGATCCACGCATTGAATTTCTTTATGAAATTTTAAGTTTTGACGGCTGCACAAAAATATCATTTTCTCAAAAAGTATCCGTCGCATCGCAAAATGGATTGATTTGGAATCCTCATGAAATTTTCTTTCGGATAACATTACTTTTTGTCGATTGGAGCATCTTGGCGAGATAAAAGAAAATTTACGATCCACGCATTGAATTTTTTTTTATGAAATTTAAATTTTTTGAAGGCTGCACAAAAATATCATTTTCTCAAAAAGTATCCATCGCATCGCAAAATGGATTGATTTGGAATCCTCATGAAATTTTCTTTCGGATAAAATTACCTTTTGTCGATTGGAGCATCTTGGCGAGATAAAAGAAAAATTACGATCCACGCATTGAAATTTTTTTTATAGAAATTTAAAGTTTTTGAAGGCTGCACAAAAATATCATTTTCTCAAAAAGTATCCGTCGCATAGCAAAATGGATTGATTTGGAATCCTCCTGAAATTTTCTTTCGGATAACATTATCTTTTTGTCGATTGGAGCATCTTGGCGCGATATAAGAAAAATTACGATCCACGCATTGATTTTTTTACAGAAATTTTAAGTTTTTGAAGGCTGCACAAAAATATCATTTCCTCAAAAAGTATCCGTCGTATCGCAAAACTGATTGCAGATTTAGAATCCCCATGGAATTTTCTTTTGGATGGCATTGCCTTTTGTGGATTGGAGCATCTTGGCGCGATATAAGAAAAATTAAGATCCACGCATTGAAATTTTTTTTAAAGAAATTTTAATTTTTTGAAGGCTGCACAAAAATATCATTTTCTCAAAAAGTATCCGTCGCATCGCAAAATTGATTGCAGATTTGGAATCCCCATGGAATTTTCTTTCGGATAACATTAGCTTCTGTCGATTGGAGCATCTTGGCGAGATAAAAGAAAAATTACGATCCACGCATTGAACTTTTTTTAAAAGAAATTTTAATTTTTTGAATGCTGCACGAAAATATAATTTTCTCAAAAAGTATCCGTCGCATAGCAAAACTGATTGCAGATTTAGAATCCTCATGGAATTTTCTTTCGGATAACATTACCTTTTGTCGATTGGAGCATCTTGGCGAGATAAAAGAAAAATTACGATCCACGCATTGAAATTTCTTTTAAAGAAATTTTAAGTTTTTGAAGGCTGCACAAAAATATCATTTTCTCAAAAAGTATCCGTCGCATAGCAAAATGGAGTGATTTGGAATCCTCATGAAATTTTCTTTCGGATAACATTACCTTTTGTCGATTGGAGCATCTTGGCGCGATATAAGAAAAATTACGATCCACGCATTGATTTTTTTACAGAATTTTTAGTTTTTGAAGGCTGCACAAAAATATCATTTTCTCAAAAAGTATCCGTCGCATCGCAAAATGGATTGATTTGGAATCCTCATAAAATTTACTTTCGGATAACATTACCTTTTGTCGATTGAAACATCTTGGCGCGATATAAGAAAAATTACGATCCACGAATAGAATTTTTTTTTTTAAAATTTTAAGTTTGTGAAGGCTGCACAAAAATATCATTTTCTCAAAAAGTATAAGTCGCATCGCAAAACGGATTGCAGATTTGGAATCCTCATGGAATTTTCTTTCGGATAACATTAGCTTCTGTCGATTGGAGCATCTTGGCGAGATAAAAGAAAAATTACGATCCACGCATTGAAATTTTTTTTAAAGAAATTTTAAGTTTTTGAAGGCTGCACAAAAATATAATTTTCTCAAAAAGTATCCGTCGCATTGCAAAACTGACTGCAGATTTAGAATTCCCATGGAATTTTCTTTCGGATAACATTACCTTTTGTCGATTGGAGCATCTTGGCGAGATAAAAGAAAAATTACGATCCACGCATTGAAATTTCTTTTAAAGAAATTTTAAGTTTTTGAAGGCTGCACAAAAATATCATTTTCTCAAAAAGTATCCGTCGCATAGCAAAATGGATTGATTTGGAATCCTCATGAAATTTTCTTTCGGATAACATTACCTTTTGTCGATTGGAGCATCTTGGCGCGATATAAGAAAAATTACGATCCACGCATTGATTTTTTTGCAGAATTTTTAGTTTTTGAAGGCTGCACAAAAAAATAATTTTCTCAAAAACTATCCATCGCATCGCAAAACTGATTGCAGATTTAGAATCCCCATGGAATTTTCTTTTGGATGGCGTTGCTTTTTGTCGATTGGAGCATCTTGGCGAGATAAAAGAAAAATTACGATCCACGCGCTGAAATTTTTTTTTGAGAAATTTTGAGTTTTTGAAGGCTGCACAAAAATATCATTTTCTCAAAAAGTATCCATCGCATCGCAAAAACTGATTGCAGATTTTGAATCCCCGTGGAATTTTCTTTCGGATAACATTACCTTTTGTCGATTGGATCATCTTGGCGCGATATAAGAAAAATTACGATCCACGCATTGAATTTTTTTTAAACAAATTTTAAGTTTTTGACGGCTGCACAAAAATATCATTTTCTCAAAAAGTCTCCGTCGCATCGCAAAATGGATTGATTTGGAATCCTCCTGAAATTTTCTTTCGGATAACATTACTTTTTGTCGATTGGAGCATCTTGGCGAGATAAAAGAAAAATTACGATCCACGAGCTGAAATTTTTTTTTGAGAAATTTTGAGTTTTTGAAGGCTGCACAAAAATATCATTTTCTCAAAAAGTATCCATCGCATCGCAAAAACTGATTGCAGATTTTGAATCCCCGTGGAATTTTCTTTCGGATAACATTACCTTTTGTCGATTGGATCATCTTGGCGCGATATAAGAAAAATTACGATCCACGCATTGAATTTTTTTTAAACAAATTTTAAGTTTTTGACGGCTGCACAAAAATATCATTTTCTCAAAAAGTCTCCGTCGCATCGCAAAATGGATTGATTTGGAATCCTCATGAAATTTTCTTTCGGATAACATTACCTTTTGTCGATTGGATCATCTTGGCGCGATATAAGAAAAATTACGATCCACGCATTGAATTTTTTTTAAACAAATTTTAAGTTTTTGACGGCTGCACAAAAATATCATTTTCTCAAAAAGTCTCCGTCGCATCGCAAAATGGATTGATTTGGAATCCTCATGAAATTTTCTTTCGGATAACATTACCTTTTGTCGATTGGATCATCTTGGCGCGATATAAGAAAAATTACGATCCACGCATTGAATTTTTTTAAAGAAATTTTAAGTTTTTGAAAGCTGCACAAAAAAATCATTTTCTCAAAAAGTATCCGTCGCATCGCAAAATGGATTGATTTGGAATCCTCATGAAATTTTCTTTCGGATAACATTACCTTTTGTCGATTGGAGCATCTTGGCGCGATATAAGAAAAATTACGATCCACGAATAGAATTTTTTTTTTTTTTAATTTTTAGTTTTTGAAGGCAGCACAAAAATATCATTTTCTCAAAAAGTATCCATCGCATCGCAAAAACTGATTGCAGATTTTGAATCCCCGTGGAATTTTCTTTCGGATAACATTACCTTTTGTCGATTGGATCATCTTGGCGCGATATAAGAAAAATTACGATCCACGCATTGAATTTTTTTAAAGAAATTTTAAGTTTTTGAAAGCTGCACAAAAAAATCATTTTCTTAAAAAGTATCCATCGCATCGCAAAATGGATTGATTTGGAATCCTCATGAAATTTTCTTTCGGATAACATTACCTTTTGTCGATTGGAGCATCTTGGCGAGATAAAAGAAAAATTACGATCCACGCATTGAAATTTTTTTTAAAGAAATTTTAAGTTTTTGAAGGCTGCACAAAAATATAATTTTCTCAAAAAGTATCCGTCGCATCGCAAAACCGATTGCAGAATTAGAATCCCCATGGAATTTTCTTTCGGATAACAGTACCTTTTGTCGATTGGAGCATCTTGGCGCGATATAAGAAAAATTACGATCCACGAATAGAATTTTTTTTGTTTTTAATTTTTAGTTTTTGAAGGCTGCACAAAAATATCATTTTCTCAAAAAGTATCCGTCGCATCGCAAAACGGATTGCAAATTTAGAATCCCCATGGAATTTTCTTTCGGATAACGTTACCTTTTGTCGATTGGAGCATCTTGGCGAGATAAAAGAAAAATTACGATCCACGCATTGAAATTTCTTTTAAAGAAATTTTAAGTTTTTGAAGGCTGTACAAAAAAATCATTTTTTCAAAAAGTATCCGTCGCATCGCAAAACTGATTGCAGATTTAGAATCCCCATGGAATTTTCTTTTGGATGGCGTTGCTTTTGGTCGATTGGAGCATCTTGGCGAGATAAAAGAAAAATTACGATCCACGCATTGAAATTTCTTTTAAAGAAATTTTAAGTTTTTGAAGGCTGCACAAAAATATCATTTTCTCAAAAAGTATCCGTCGCATAGCAAAATGGATTGATTTGGAATCCTCATGAAATTTTCTTTCGGATAACATTACCTTTTGTCGATTGGAGCATCTTGGCGCGATATAAGAAAAATTACGATCCACGCATTGATTTTTTTGCAGAATTTTTAGTTTTTGAAGGCTGCACAAAAAAATAATTTTCTCAAAAACTATCCGTCGCATCGCAAAACTGATTGCAGATTTAGAATCCCCATGGAATTTTCTTTTGGATGGCGTTGCTTTTTGTCGATTGGAGCATCTTGGCGAGATAAAAGAAAAATTACGATCCACGCGCTGAAATTTTTTTTTGAGAAATTTTGAGTTTTTGAAGGCTGCACAAAAATATCATTTTCTCAAAAAGTATCCGTCGCATCGCAAAACGGATTGCAAATTTAGAATCCCCATGGAATTTTCTTTCGGATAACATTACCTTTTGTCGATTGGAGCATCTTGGCGAGATAAAAGAAAAATTACGATCCACGCATTGAAATTTCTTTTAAAGAAATTTTAAGTTTTTGAAGGCTGCACAAAAAAATCATTTTCTCAAAAAGTATCCGTCGCATCGCAAAACTGATTGCAGATTTAGAATCCCCATGGAATTTTCTTTTGGATGGCTTTGCTTTTTGTCGATTGGAGCATCTTGGCGAGATAAAAGAAAAATTACGATCCACGCATTGAAATTTCTTTTAAAGAAATTTTAAGTTTTTGAAGGCTGCACAAAAATATCATTTTCTCAAAAAGTATCCGTCGCATAGCAAAATAGATTGATTTGGAATCCTCATGAAATTTTCTTTCGGATAACATTACCTTTTGTCGATTGGAGCATCTTGGCGCGATATAAGAAAAATTATGATCCACGCATTGATTTTTTTGCAGAATTTTTAGTTTTTGAAGGCTGCACAAAAAAATCATTTTCTCAAAAAGTATCCGTCGCATCGCAAAACCGACTGCAGATTTAGAATTCCCATGGAATTTCCTTTTGGATAACATTACCTTTTGTCGATTGGAGCATCTTGGCGAGATAAAAGAAAAATTACGATCCACGCATTGAAATTTCTTTTAAAGAAATTTTAAGTTTTTGAAGGCTGCACAAAAATATCATTTCCTCAAAAAGTATCCGTCGCATCCCAAAACTGATTGCAGATTTAGAATCCCCATGGAAGTTTCTTTTGGAAAATATTACCTTTCGTCGATTGGAGCACCTTGGCGCGATATAAGAAAAATTACGATCCACGAATAGAATTTTTTTTTTAATTTTAAGTTTTTGAAGGCTGCACAAAAATATCATTTTCTCAAAAAGTATCCGTCGCATCGCAAAATAGATTGATTTGGAATCCTCATGAAATTTTCTTTCGGATAACATTACCTTTTGTCGATTGGAGCATCTTGGCGCGATATAAGAAAAATTACGATCCACGAATAGAATTTTTTTTTTTAAATTTTAAGTTTGTGAAGGCTGCACAAAAATATCATTTTCTTAAAAAGTATCCGTCGCATCGCAAAACGGATTGCAGATTTGGAATCCTCATGGAATTTTCTTTCGGATAACATAAGCTTCTGTCGATTGGAGCATCTTGGCGAGATAAAAGAAAAATTACGATCCACGCATTGAAATTTTTTTTAAAGAAATTTTAAGTTTTTGAAGGCTGCACAAAAATATAATTTTCTCAAAAACAATCCGTCGCATTGCAAAACTGACTGCAGATTTAGAATTCCCATGGAATTTTCTTTTGGATAACATTACCTTTTGTCGATTGGAGCATCTTGGCGAGATATAAGAAAAATTACGATCCATGCATTGAAATTTCTTTTAAAGAAATTTTAAGTTTTTGAAGGCTGCACAAAAATATCATTTTCTCAAAAAGTATCCGTCGCATAGCAAAATGGATTGATTTGGAATCCTCATGAAATTTTCTTTCGGATAACATTACCTTTTGTCGATTGGAGCATCTTGGCGCGATATAAGAAAAATTACGATCCACGCATTGATTTTTTACAGAATTTTTTTTTTGAAGGCTGCACAAAAAAATCATTTTCTCAAAAAGTATCCGTCGCATCGCAAAACTGATTGCAGATTTAGAATCCCCATGCAATTTTCTTTTGGAAAATATTACCTTTTGTCGATTGGAGCACCTTGGCGCGATATAAGAAAAATTACGATCCACGAATAGAATTTTTTTTTTTAAATTTTAAGTTTTTGAAGGCTGCACAAAAATATCATTTTCTCAAAAGGTATCCGTCGCATCGCAAAACTGATTGCAGATTTGGAATCCTCATGGAATTTTCTTTCGGATAACATAAGCTTCTGTCGATTGGAGCATCTTGGCGAGATAAAAGAAAAATTACGATCCACGCATTGAAATTTTTTTTAAAGAAATTTTAAGTTTTTGAAGGCTGCACAAAAATATCATTTTCTCAAAAAATATCCGTCGCATCGCAAAATGGATTGATTTGGAATCCTCATGAAATGTTCTTTCGGATAACATTACCTTTTGTCGATTGGAGCATCTTGGCGCGATATAAGAAAAATTACGATTCACGAATAGAATTTTTTTTTTTAAATTTTAAGTTTGTGAAGGCTGCACAAAAATATCATTTTCTTAAAAAGTATCCGTCGCATCGCAAAACGGATTGCAGATTTGGAATCCTCATGGAATTTTCTTTCGGATAACATAAGCTTCTGTCGATTGGAGCATCTTGGCGAGATAAAAGAAAAATTACGATCCACGCATTGAAATTTTTTTTAAAGAAATTTTAAGTTTTTGAAGGCTGCACAAAAATATAATTTTCTCAAAAACTATCCGTCGCATTGCAAAACTGACTGCAGATTTAGAATTCCCATGGAATTTTCTTTTGGATAACATTACCTTTTGTCGATTGGAGCATCTTGGCGAGATAAAAGAAAAATTACGATCCATGCATTGAAATTTTTTTTAGTTTTTGAAGGCTGCACAAAAAAATCATTTTCTCAAAAAGTATCCGTCGCATCGCAAAACTGATTGCAGATTTAGAATCCCCATGGAATTTTCTTTTGGATGGCTTTGCTTTTTGTCGATTGGAGCATCTTGGCGAGATATAAGAAAAATTACGATCCATGCATTGAAATTTCTTTTAAAGAAATTTTAAGTTTTTGAAGGCTGCACAAAAATATCATTTTCTCAAAAAGTATCCGTCGCATAGCAAAATGGATTGATTTGGAATCCTCATGAAATTTTCTTTCGGATAACATTACCTTTTGTCGATTGGAGCATCTTGGCGCGATATAAGAAAAATTACGATCCACGCATTGATTTTTTACAGAATTTTTTTTTTGAAGGCTGCACAAAAAAATCATTTTCTCAAAAAGTATCCGTCGCATCGCAAAACTGATTGCAGATTTAGAATCCCCATGCAATTTTCTTTTGGAAAATATTACCTTTTGTCGATTGGAGCACCTTGGCGCGATATAAGAAAAATTACGATCCACGAATAGAATTTTTTTTTTTAAATTTTAAGTTTTTGAAGGCTGCACAAAAATATCATTTTCTCAAAAGGTATCCGTCGCATCGCAAAACTGATTGCAGATTTGGAATCCTCATGGAATTTTCTTTCGGATAACATAAGCTTCTGTCGATTGGAGCATCTTGGCGAGATAAAAGAAAAATTACGATCCACGCATTGAAATTTTTTTTAAAGAAATTTTAAGTTTTTGAAGGCTGCACAAAAATATCATTTTCTCAAAAAATATCCGTCGCATCGCAAAATGGATTGATTTGGAATCCTCATGAAATGTTCTTTCGGATAACATTACCTTTTGTCGATTGGAGCATCTTGGCGCGATATAAGAAAAATTACGATTCACGAATAGAATTTTTTTTTTTAAATTTTAAGTTTGTGAAGGCTGCACAAAAATATCATTTTCTTAAAAAGTATCCGTCGCATCGCAAAACGGATTGCAGATTTGGAATCCTCATGGAATTTTCTTTCGGATAACATTACCTTTTGTCGATTGGAGCATCTTGGCGAGATAAAAGAAAAATTACGATCCACGCATTGAAATTTTTTTTAAAGAAATTTTAAGTTTTTGAAGGCTGCACAAAAATATAATTTTCTCAAAAACTATCCGTCGCATTGCAAAACTGACTGCAGATTTAGAATTCCCATGGAATTTTCTTTTGGATAACATTACCTTTTGTCGATTGGAGCATCTTGGCGAGATAAAAGAAAAATTACGATCCATGCATTGAAATTTTTTTTAAAGAAATTTTAAGTTTTTGAAGGCTGCACAAAAAAATCATTTTCTCAAAAAGTATCCGTCGCATCGCAAAACTGATTGCAGATTTAGAATCCCCATGGAATTTTCTTTTGGATGGCTTTGCTTTTTGTCGATTGGAGCATCTTGGCGAGATAAAAGAAAAATTACGATCCACGCATTGAAATTTCTTTTAAAGAAATTTTAAGTTTTTGAAGGCTGCACAAAAATATCATTTTCTCAAAAAGTATCCGTCGCATAGCAAAATAGATTGATTTGGAATCCTCATGAAATTTTCTTTCGGATAACATTACCTTTTGTCGATTGGAGCATCTTGGCGCGATATAAGAAAAATTACGATCCACGCATTGATTTTTTTGCAGAATTTTTAGTTTTTGAAGGCTGCACAAAAAAATCATTTTCTCAAAAAGTATCCGTCGCATCGCAAAACGGATTGCAGATTTGGAATCTTGATGAAATTTTCTTTCCGATAACATTACCATTTGTCGATTGGAACATCTTGGCGCGCTATAAGAAAAATTACGTTCCACGCATTGAATATTTTTTAAAGAAATTTTAAGTTTTTGAAGGCTGCACAAAAATATCATTTCCTCAAAAAGTATCCGTCGCATCCCAAAACTGATTGCAGATTTAGAATCCCCATGGAAGTTTCTTTTGGAAAATATTACCTTTCGTCGATTGGAGCACCTTGGCGCGATATAAGAAAAATTACGATCCACGAATAGAATTTTTTTTTTAATTTTAAGTTTTTGCAGGCTGCACAAAAATATCATTTTCTCAAAAAGTATCCGTCGCATCGCAAAACTGATTGCAGATTTGGAATCCTCATGGAATTTTCTTTCGGATAACATTACCTTTTGTCGATTGGAGCATCTTGGCGCGATATAAGAAAAATTACGATCCACGCATTGAAATTTCTTTTAAAGAAATTTTAAGTTTTTGAAGGCTGCACAAAAATATCATTTTCTTAAAAAGTATCCCTCGCATCGCAAAACGGATTGCAGATTTGGAATCCTCATGGAATTTTCTTTCGGATAACATAAGCTTCTGTCGATTGGAGCATCTTGGCGAGATAAAAGAAAAATTACGATCCACGCATTGAAATTTTTTTTAAAGAAATTTTAAGTTTTTGAAGGCTGCACAAAAATATAATTTTCTCAAAAACTATCCGTCGCATTGCAAAACTGACTGCAGATTTAGAATTCCCATGGAATTTTCTTTTGGATAACATTACCTTTTGTCGATTGGAGCATCTTGGCGAGATAAAAGAAAAATTACGATCCATGCATTGAAATTTCTTTTAAAGAAATTTTAAGTTTTTGAAGGCTGCACAAAAATATCATTTTCTCAAAAAGTATCCGTCGCATAGCAAAATGGATTGATTTGGAATCCTCATGAAATTTTCTTTCGGATAACATTACCTTTTGTCGATTGGAGCATCTTGGCGCGATATTATAAAAATTACGATCCACGCATTGATTTTTTACAGAATTTTTTTTTTGAAGGCTGCACAAAAAAATCACTTTCTCAAAAAGTATCCGTCGCATCGCAAAACTGATTGCAGATTTAGAATCCCCATGCAATTTTCTTTTGGAAAATATTACCTTTTGTCGATTGGAGCACCTTGGCGCGATATAAGAAAAATTACGATCCACGAATAGAATTTTTTTTTTTAAATTTTAAGTTTTTGAAGGCTGCACAAAAATATCATTTTCTCAAAAGGTATCCGTCGCATCGCAAAACTGATTGCAGATTTGGAATCCTCATGGAATTTTCTTTCGGATAACATAAGCTTCTGTCGATTGGAGCATCTTGGCGAGATAAAAGAAAAATTACGATCCACGCATTGAAATTTTTTTTAAAGAAATTTTAAGTTTTTGAAGGCTGCACAAAAATATAATTTTCTCAAAAAGTATCCGTCGCATTGCAAAATTGACTGCAGATTTAGAATTCCCATGAAATTTTCTTTCGGATAACATTAGCTTCTGTCGATTGGAGCATCTTGGCGAGATAAAAGAAAAATTACGATCCACGCATTGAAATTTTTTTTAAGAAATTTTAAGTTTTTGAAGGCTGCACAAAAATATCATTTTCTCAAAAAATATCCGTCGCATCGCAAAATGGATTGATTTGGAATCCTCATGAAATGTTCTTTCGGATAACATTACCTTTTGTCGATTGGAGCATCTTGGCGCGATATAAGAAAAATTACGATTCACGAATAGAATTTTTTTTTTTAAATTTTAAGTTTGTGAAGGCTGCACAAAAATATCATTTTCTTAAAAAGTATCCGTCGCATCGCAAAACGGATTGCAGATTTGGAATCCTCATGGAATTTTCTTTTGGATAACATTACCTTTTGTCGATTGGAGCATCTTGGCGAGATAAAAGAAAAATTACGATCCACGCATTGAAATTTCTTTTAAAGAAATTTTAAGTTTTTGAAGGCTGCACAAAAATATCATTTTCTCAAAAAGTATCCGTCGCATTGCAAAACTGACTGCAGATTTAGAATTCCCATGGAATTCTCTTTTGGATAACATTACCTTTTGTCGATTGGAGCATCTTGGCGCGATATAAGAAAAATTACGATCCACGAATAGAATTTTTTTTTTTAAATTTTAAGTTTGTGAAGGCTGCACAAAAATATCATTTTCTTAAAAAGTATCCGTCGCATCGCAAAACGGATTGCAGATTTGGAATCCTCATGGAATTTTCTTTCGGATAACATTAGCTTCTGTTGATTGGAGCATCTTGGCGAGATAAAAGAAAAATTACGATCCACGCATTGAAATTTTTTTTAAAGAAATTTTAAGTTTTTGAAGGCTGCACAAAAATATAATTTTCTCAAAAAGTATCCGTCGCATTGCAAAACTGACTACAGATTTAGAATTCCCATGGAATTTTCTTTCGGATAACATTACCTTTTGTCGATTGGAGCATCTTGGCGCGATATAAGAAAAATTACGATCCACGCATTGAAATTTCTTTTAAAGAAATTTTAAGTTTTTGAAGGCTGCACAAAAATATCATTTCCTCAAAAAGTATCCGTCGCATTCCAAAACTGATTGCAGATTTGGAATCCCCATGGAAGTTTCTTTTGGAAAATATTACCTTTCGTCGATTGGAGCACCTTGGCGCGATATAAGAAAAATTACGATCCACGAATAGAATTTTTTTTTTAATTTTAAGTTTTTGAAGGCTGCACAAAAATATCATTTTCTCAAAAAGTATCCGTCGCATTGCAAAACTGACTGCAGATTTAGAATTCCCATGGAATTCTCTTTTGGATAACATTACCTTTTGTCGATTGGAGCATCTTGGCGCGATATAAGAAAAATTACGATCCACGAATAGAATTTTTTTTTTTAAATTTTAAGTTTGTGAAGGCTGCACAAAAATATCATTTTCTTAAAAAGTATCCGTCGCATCGCAAAACGGATTGCAGATTTGGAATCCTCATGGAATTTTCTTTCGGATAACATTAGCTTCTGTTGATTGGAGCATCTTGGCGAGATAAAAGAAAAATTACGATCCACGCATTGAAATTTTTTTTAAAGAAATTTTAAGTTTTTGAAGGCTGCACAAAAATATAATTTTCTCAAAAAGTATCCGTCGCATTGCAAAACTGACTACAGATTTAGAATTCCCATGGAATTTTCTTTCGGATAACATTACCTTTTGTCGATTGGAGCATCTTGGCGCGATATAAGAAAAATTACGATCCACGCATTGAAATTTCTTTTAAAGAAATTTTAAGTTTTTGAAGGCTGCACAAAAATATCATTTCCTCAAAAAGTATCCGTCGCATTCCAAAACTGATTGCAGATTTGGAATCCCCATGGAAGTTTCTTTTGGAAAATATTACCTTTCGTCGATTGGAGCACCTTGGCGCGATATAAGAAAAATTACGATCCACGAATAGAATTTTTTTTTTAATTTTAAGTTTTTGAAGGCTGCACAAAAATATCATTTCCTCAAAAAGTATCCGTCGCATCGCAAAACTGATTGCAGATTTGGAATCCTCATGGAATTTTCTTTCGGATAACATTAGCTTCTGTCGATTGGAGCATCTTGGCGAGATAAAAGAAAAATTACGATCCATGCATTGAAATTTTTTTTAAAGAAATTTTAAGTTTTTGAAGGCTGCACAAAAATATAATTTTCTCAAAAAGTATCCGTCGCATTGCAAAACTGATTGCAGATTTAGAATTAACATGTAATTTTCTTTTGGATAACATTACCTTTTGTCGATTGGAGCATCTTGGCGAGATAAAAGAAAAATTACGATCCACGCATTGAAATTTTTTTTAAAGAAATTTTAAGTTTTTGAAGGCTGCACAAAAATATCATTTTCTCAAAAAGTATCCGTCGTATTGCAAAACTGACTGCAGATTTAGAATTCCCATGGAATTTTCTTTCGGATAACATTACCTTTTGTCGATTGGAGCATCTTGGCGCGATATAAGAAAAATTACGATCCACGCATTGAAATTTCTTTTAAAGAAATTTTAAGTTTTTGAAGGCTGCACAAAAATATCATTTTCTTAAAAAGTATCCGTCGCATCGCAAAACGGATTGCAGATTTGGAATCCTCATGGAATTTTCTTTCGGATAACATAAGCTTCTGTCGATTGGAGCATCTTGGCGAGATAAAAGAAAAATTACGATCCACGCATTGAAATTTTTTTTAAAGAAATTTTAAGTTTTTGAAGGCTGCACAAAAATATAATTTTCTCAAAAACTATCCGTCGCATTGCAAAACTGACTGCAGATTTAGAATTCCCATGGAATTTTCTTTTGGATAACATTACCTTTTGTCGATTGGAGCATCTTGGCGAGATAAAAGAAAAATTACGATCCATGCATTGAAATTTCTTTTAAAGAAATTTTAAGTTTTTGAAGGCTGCACAAAAATATCATTTTCTCAAAAAGTATCCGTCGCATAGCAAAATGGATTGATTTGGAATCCTCATGAAATTTTCTTTCGGATAACATTACCTTTTGTCGATTGGAGCATCTTGGCGCGATATAAGAAAAATTACGATCCACGCATTGAAATTTTTTTTAAAGAAATTTTAAGTTTTTGAAGGCTGCACAAAAATATAATTTTCTCAAAAAGTATCCCTCGCATTGCAAAATTGACTGCAGATTTAGAATTCCCATGGAATTTTCTTTTGGATAACATTAGCTTCTGTCGATTGGAGCATCTTGGCGAGATAAAAGAAAAATTACGATCCACGCATTGAAATTTTTTTTAAGAAATTTTAAGTTTTTGAAGGCTGCACAAAAATATCATTTTCTCAAAAAATATCCGTCGCATCGCAAAATGGATTGATTTGGAATCCTCATGAAATGTTCTTTCGGATAACATTACCTTTTGTCGATTGGAGCATCTTGGCGCGATATAAGAAAAATTACGATTCACGAATAGAATTTTTTTTTTTAAATTTTAAGTTTGTGAAGGCTGCACAAAAATATCATTTTCTTAAAAAGTATCCGTCGCATCGCAAAACGGATTGCAGATTTGGAATCCTCATGGAATTTTCTTTTGGATAACATTACCTTTTGTCGATTGGAGCATCTTGGCGAGATAAAAGAAAAATTACGATCCACGCATTGAAATTTCTTTTAAAGAAATTTTAAGTTTTTGAAGCCTGCACAAAAATATCATTTTCTCAAAAAGTATCCGTCGCATTGCAAAACTGACTGCAGATTTAGAATTCCCATGGAATTCTCTTTTGGATAACATTACCTTTTGTCGATTGGAGCATCTTGGCGCGATATAAGAAAAATCACGATCCACGAATAGAATTTGTTTTTTTAAATTTTAAGTTTGTGAAGGCTGCACAAAAATATCATTTTCTTAAAAAGTATCCGTCGCATCGCAAAACGGATTGCAGATTTGGAATCCTCATGGAATTTTCTTTCGGATAACATTAGCTTCTGTTGATTGGAGCATCTTGGCGAGATAAAAGAAAAATTACGATCCACGCATTGAAATTTTTTTTAAAGAAATTTTAAGTTTTTGAAGGCTGCACAAAAATATAATTTTCTCAAAAAGTATCCGTCGCATTGCAAAACTGACTGCAGATTTAGAATTCCCATGGAATTTTCTTTTGGATAACATTACCTTTTGTCGATTGGAGCATCTTGGCGAGATAAAAGAAAAATTACGATCCACGCATTGAAATTTCTTTTAAAGAAATTTTAAGTTTTTGAAGGCTGCACAAAAATATCATTTTCTCAAAAAGTATCCGTCGCATTGCAAAACTGACTGCAGATTTAGAATTCCCATGGAATTTTCTTTTGGATAACATTACCTTTTGTCGATTGGAGCATCTTGGCGAGATAAAAGAAAAATTACGATCCACGCATTGAAATTTCTTTTAAAGAAATTTTAAGTTTTTGAAGGCTGCACAAAAATATCATTTTCTCAAAAAGTATCCGTCGCATTGCAAAACTGACTGCAGATTTAGAATTCCCATGGAATTTTCTTTTGGATAACATTACCTTTTGTCGATTGGAGCATCTTGGCGAGATAAAAGAAAAATTACGATCCACGCATTGAAATTTCTTTTAAAGAAATTTTAAGTTTTTGAAGGCTGCACAAAAATATCATTTTCTCAAAAAGTATCCGTCGCATTGCAAAACTGACTGCAGATTTAGAATTCCCATGGAATTCTCTTTTGGATAACATTACCTTTTGTCGATTGGAGCATCTTGGCGAGATAAAAGAAAAATTACGATCCACGCATTGAAATTTCTTTTAAAGAAATTTTAAGTTTTTGAAGGCTGCACAAAAATATCATTTTCTCAAAAAGTATCCGTCGCATCGCAAAACCGATTGCAGATTTGGAATTCCCATGGAATTCGCTTTTGGATGGCGTTGCTTTTTGTCGATTGGAGCATCTTGGCGAGATAAAAGAAAAATTACGATCCACGCGTTGAAATTTTTTTTAAAGAAATTTTAAGTTTTTGAAGGCTGCACAAAAATATCATTTTCTCAAAAAGTATCCGTCGCATTGCAAAACTGACTGCAGATTTAGAATTCCCATGGAATTCTCTTTTGGATAACATTACCTTTTGTCGATTGGAGCATCTTGGCGAGATAAAAGAAAAATTACGATCCACGCATTGAAATTTCTTTTAAAGAAATTTTAAGTTTTTGAAGGCTGCACAAAAATATCATTTCCTCAAAAAGTATCCGTCGCATCCCAAAACCGATTGCAGATTTAGAATTCCCATGGAATTCTCTTTTGGATAACATTACCTTTTGTCGATTGGAGCATCTTGGCGCGATATAAGAAAAATTACGATCCACGAATAGAATTTTTTTTTTAAATTTTAAGTTTTTGAAGGCTGCACAAAAATATCATTTTCTCAAAAAGTATCCGTCGCATCGCAAAACTGATTGCAGATTTGGAATCCTCATGGAATTTTCTTTCGGATAACATTAGCTTCTGTCGATTGGAGCATCTTGGCGAGATAAAAGAAAAATTACGATCCACGCATTGAAATTTTTTTTAAAGAAATTTTAAGTTTTTGAAGGCTGCACAAAAATATAATTTTCTCAAAAAGTATCCGTCGCATTGCAAAACTGACTGCAGATTTAGAATTCCCATGGAATTTTCTTTTGGATAACATTACCTTTTGTCGATTGGAGCATCTTGGCGAGATAAAAGAAAAATTACGATCCACGCATTGAAATTTCTTTTAAAGAAATTTTAAGTTTTTGAAGGCTGCACAAAAATATCATTTTCTCAAAAAGTATCCGTCGCATAGCAAAATGGATTGATTTGGAATCCTCATGAAATTTTCTTTCGGATAACTTTACCTTTTGTCGATTGGAGCATCTTGGCGAGATATAAGAAAAATTACGATCCACGAATAGAATTTTTTTTTTAAATTTTAAGTTTGTGAAGGCTGCACAAAAATATCATTTTCTTAAAAAGTATCCGTCGCATCGCAAAACGGATTGCAGATTTGAAATCCTCATGAAATTTTCTTTCGGATAGCATTAGCTTCTGTCGATTGGAGCATCTTGGCGCGATATAAGAAAAATTACGATCCACGCATTGATTTTTTTACAGAATTTTTAGTTTTTGAAGGCTGCACAAAAAAATCATTTTCTCAAAAAGTATCCGTCGCATCGCAAAACTGATTGCAGATTTAGAATCCCCATGGAATTTTCTTTTGGATAACATTACCTTTTGTCGATTGGAGCATCTTGGCGAGATAAAAGAAAAATTACGATCCACGCATTGAAATTTCTTTTAAAGAAATTTTAAGTTTTTGAAGGCTGCACAAAAAAATCATTTTCTCAAAAAGTATCCGTCGCATCGCAAAACCGATTGCAGATTTGGAATCCTCATGAAATTTTCTTTCGGATAGCATTAGCTTCTGTCGATTGGAGCATCTTGGCGAGATAAAGGAAAAATTACGATCCACGCATTGAAATTTTTTTTAAAGAAATTTTAAGTTTTTGAAGGCTGCACAAAAAGTATCCGTCGCATTGCAAAACTGACTGCAGATTTAGAATTCATATTATATTTTCTTTTGGATAACATTACCTCTTGTCGATTGGAGCATCTTGGCGAGATAAAAGAAAAATTACGATCCACGCATTGAAATTTCTTTTAAAGAAATTTTAAGTTTTTGAAGGCTGCACAAAAATATCATTTTCTCAAAAAGTATCCGTCGCATAGCAAAATGGATTGATTTGAAATCCTCATGAAATTTTCTTTCGGATAACATTACTTTTTGTCGATTGGAGCATCTTGGCGAGATAAAAGAAAAATTACGATCCACGCATTGAAATTTTTTTTAAAGAAATTTTAAGTTTTTGAAGGCTGCACAAAAATATTATTTTCTCAAAAAGTATCCGTCGCATCGCAAAACTGATTGCAGATTGATTAGAATCCCCATGGAATTTTCTTTTGGATAACATTACCTTTTGTCGATTGGAGCATCTTGGCGAGATAAAAGAAAAATTACGATCCACGCATTGAAATATCTTTTAAAGAAATTTTAAGTTTTTGAAGGCTGCACAAAAAAATCATTTTCTCAAAAAGTATCCGTCGCATCGCAAAACCGATTGCAGATTTGGAATCCTCATGGAATTTTCTTTCGGATAGCATTAGCTTCTGTCGATTGGAGCATCTTGGCGAGATAAAAGAAAAATTACGATCCACGCATTGAAATTTTTTTAAAAGAAATTTTAAGTTTTTGAAGGCTGCACAAAAATATCATTTCCTCAAAAAGTATCCGTCGCATCCTAAAACTGATTGCAGATTTAGAATCCCCATGGAAGTTTCTTTTCGAAAATATTACCTTTTGTCGATTGGAGCATCTTGGCGCGATAAAAGAAAAATTACGATCCACGCATTGAAATTTTTTTTAAAGAAATTTTAAGTTTTTGAAGGCTGCACAAAAAAATCATTTTCTCAAAAAGTATCCGTCGCATCGCAAAACCGATTGCAGATTTGGAATCCTCATGAAATTTTCTTTCGGATAGCGTTAGCTTCTGTCGATTGGAGCATCTTGGCGAGATAAAAGAAAAATTACGATCCACGCATTGAAATTTTTTTTAAAGAAATTTTAAGTTTTTGAAGGCTGCACAAAAATATCATTTCCTCAAAAAGTATCCGTCGCATCCTAAAACTGATTGCAGATTTAGAATCCCCATAGAATTTTCTTTCGGATAGCATTAGCTTCTGTCGATTGGAGCATCTTGGCGCGATATAAGAAAAATTACGATCCACGCATTGATTTTTTTACAGAATTTTTAGTTTTTGAAGGCTGCACAAAAAAATCATTTTCTCAAAAAGTATCCGTCGCATGGCAAAACTGATTGCAGATTTAGAATCCCCATGGAATTTTCTTTTGGATAACATTACCTTTTGTCGATTGGAGCATCTTGGCGCGATATAAGAAAAATTACGTTCCACGAATAGAATTTTTTTTTTAAATTTTTAGTTTTTGAAGGCTGCACAAAAATATCATTTTCTCAAAAAGTATCCGTCGCATCGCAAAACGGATTGCAGATTTGAAATCCTCATGAAATTTTCTTTCGGATAACATTAGCTTCTGTCGATTGGAGCATCTTGGCGCGATATAAGAAAAATTACGATCCACGCATTGATTTTTTTACAGAATTTTTAGTTTTTGAAGGCTGCACAAAAAAATCATTTTCTCAAAAAGTATCCGTCGCATCGCAAAACTGATTGCAGATTTAGAATCCCCATGGAATTTTCTTTTGGATAACATTACCTTTTGTCGATTGGAGCATCTTGGCGCGATATAAGAAAAATTACGTTCCACGAATAGAATTTTTTTTTTAAATTTTTAGTTTTTGAAGGCTGCACAAAAATATCATTTTCTCAAAAAGTATCCGTCGCATCGCAAAACGGATTGCAGATTTGGAATCCTCATGAAATTTTCTTTCGGATAGCATTAGCTTCTGTCGATTGGACCATCTTGGCGAGATAAAGGAAAAATTACGATCCACGCATTGAAATTTTTTTTAAAGAAATTTTAAGTTTTTGAAGGCTGCACAAAAATATCATTTCCTCAAAAAGTATCCGTCGCATTGCAAAACTGACTGCAGATTTAGAATTCATATTATATTTTCTTTTGGATAACATTACCTCTTGTCGATTGGAGCATCTTGGCGAGATAAAAGAAAAATTACGATCCACGCATTGAAATTTTTTTTAAAGAAATTTTAAGTTTTTGAAGGCTGCACAAAAATATAATTTTCTCAAAAAGTATCCGTCGCATTGCAAAACTGACTGCAGATTTAGAATCTCAATGGAATTTTCTTTTGGATAACATTACCTTTTGTCGATTGGAGCATCTTGGCGAGATAAAAGAAAAATTACGATCCACGCATTGAAATTTCTTTTAAAGAAATTTAAAGTTTTTGAAGGCTGCACAAAAATATCATTTTCACAAAAAGGATCCGTCGCATCGCAAAATGGATTGATTTGGAATCCTCATGAAATTTTCTTTCGGATAACATTACCTTTTGTCGATTGGAGCATCTTGGCGCGATATAAGAAAAATTACGATCCACGAATAGAATTTTTTTTTTTTTAATTTTAAGTTTGTGAAGGCTGCACAAAAATATCATTTTCTCAAAAAGTATCCGTCGCATCGCAAAACTGATTGCAGATTTAGAATCCCCATGGAATTTTCTTTTGGATAACATTACCTTTTGTCGATTGAAGCATCTTGGCGAGATAAAAGAAAAATTACGATCCACGCATTGAAATTTCTTTTAAAGAAATTTTAAGTTTTTGAAGGCTGCACAAAAAAATCATTTTCTCAAAAAGTATCCGTCGCATCGCAAAACCGATTGCAGATTTGGAATCCTCATGAAATTTTCTTTCGGATAGCATTAGCTTCTGTCGATTGGACCATCTTGGCGAGATAAAGGAAAAATTACGATCCACGCATTGAAATTTTTTTTAAAGAAATTTTAAGTTTTTGAAGGCTGCACAAAAATATCATTTCCTCAAAAAGTATCCGTCGCATTGCAAAACTGACTGCAGATTTAGAATTCATATTATATTTTCTTTTGGATAACATTACCTCTTGTCGATTGGAGCATCTTGGCGAGATAAAAGAAAAATTACGATCCACGCATTGAAATTTTTTTTAAAGAAATTTTAAGTTTTTGAAGGCTGCACAAAAATATAATTTTCTCAAAAAGTATCCGTCGCATTGCAAAACTGACTGCAGATTTAGAATCTCAATGGAATTTTCTTTTGGATAACATTACCTTTTGTCGATTGGAGCATCTTGGCGAGATAAAAGAAAAATTACGATCCACGCATTGAAATTTCTTTTAAAGAAATTTAAAGTTTTTGAAGGCTGCACAAAAATATCATTTTCACAAAAAGGATCCGTCGCATCGCAAAATGGATTGATTTGGAATCCTCATGAAATTTTCTTTCGGATAACATTACCTTTTGTCGATTGGAGCATCTTGGCGCGATATAAGAAAAATTACGATCCACGAATAGAATTTTTTTTTTTTTAATTTTAAGTTTGTGAAGGCTGCACAAAAATATCATTTTCTCAAAAAGTATCCGTCGCATCGCAAAACTGATTGCAGATTTATAATCCCCATGGAATTTTCTTTTGGATAACATTACCTTTTGTCGATTGGAGCATCTTGGCGAGATAAAAGAAAAATTACGATCCACGCATTGAAATTTCTTTTAAAGAAATTTTAAGTTTTTGAAGGCTGCACAAAAAAATCATTTTCTCAAAAAGTATCCGTCGCATCGCAAAACCGATTGCAGATTTGGAATCCTCATGAAATTTTCTTTCGGATAGCATTAGCTTCTGTCGATTGGACCATCTTGGCGAGATAAAGGAAAAATTACGATCCACGCATTGAAATTTTTTTTAAAGAAATTTTAAGTTTTTGAAGGCTGCACAAAAATATCATTTCCTCAAAAAGTATCCGTCGCATTGCAAAACTGACTGCAGATTTAGAATTCATATTATATTTTCTTTTGGATAACATTACCTCTTGTCGATTGGAGCATCTTGGCGAGATAAAAGAAAAATTACGATCCACGCATTGAAATTTTTTTTAAAGAAATTTTAAGTTTTTGAAGGCTGCACAAAAATATAATTTTCTCAAAAAGTATCCGTCGCATTGCAAAACTGACTGCAGATTTAGAATCTCAATGGAATTTTCTTTTGGATAACATTACCTTTTGTCGATTGGAGCATCTTGGCGAGATAAAAGAAAAATTACGATCCACGCATTGAAATTTCTTTTAAAGAAATTTAAAGTTTTTGAAGGCTGCACAAAAATATCATTTTCACAAAAAGGATCCGTCGCATCGCAAAATGGATTGATTTGGAATCCTCATGAAATTTTCTTTCGGATAACATTACCTTTTGTCGATTGGAGCATCTTGGCGCGATATAAGAAAAATTACGATCCACGAATAGAATTTTTTTTTTTTTAATTTTAAGTTTGTGAAGGCTGCACAAAAATATCATTTTCTCAAAAAGTATCCGTCGCATCGCAAAACGGATTGATTTGAAATCCTCATGGAATTTTCTTTTGGATAACATTACCTTTTGTCGATTGGAGCATCTTGGCGCGATATAAGAAAAATTACGATCCACGCATTGATTTTTTTACAGAATTTTTAGTTTTTGAAGGCTGCACAAAAAAATCATTTTCTCAAAAAGTATCCATCGCATCGCAAAACTGATTGCAGATTTAGAATCCCCATGGAATTTTCTTTTGGATAACATTACCTTTTGTCGATTGGAGCATCTTGGCGAGATAAAAGAAAAATTACGATCCACGCATTGAAATATCTTTTAAAGAAATTTTAAGTTTGTGAAGGCTGCACAAAAATATCATTTTCTCAAAAAGTATCCGTCGCATCGCAAAACGGATTGCAGATTTGAAATCCTCATGAAATTTTCTTTCGGATAACATTAGCTTCTGTCGATTGGAGCATCTTGGCGCGATATAAGAAAAATTACGATCCACGCATTGATTTTTTTACAGAATTTTTAGTTTTTGAAGGCTGCACAAAAAAATCATTTTCTCAAAAAGTATCCGTCGCATCGCAAAACTGATTGCAGATTTAGAATCCCCATGGAATTTTCTTTTGGATAACATTACCTTTTGTCGATTGGAGCATCTTGGCGAGATAAAAGAAAAATTACGATCCACGCATTGAAATATCTTTTAAAGAAATTTTAAGTTTTTGAAGGCTGCACAAAAAAATCATTTTCTCAAAAAGTATCCGTCGCATCGCAAAACCGATTGCAGATTTGGAATCCTCATGGAATTTTCTTTCGGATAGCATTAGCTTCTGTCGATTGGAGCATCTTGGCGAGATAAAAGAAAAATTACGATCCACGCATTGAAATTTTTTTAAAAGAAATTTTAAGTTTTTGAAGGCTGCACAAAAATATCATTTCCTCAAAAAGTATCCGTCGCATCCTGAAACTGATTGCAGATTTAGAGTCCCCATGGAAGTTTCTTTTCGAAAATATTACTTTTTGTCGATTGGAGCATCTTGGCGCGATAAAAGAAAAATTACGATCCACGCATTGAAATTTTTTTTAAAGAAATTTTAAGTTTTTGAAGGCTGCACAAAAAAATCATTTTCTCAAAAAGTATCCGTCGCATCGCAAAACCGATTGCAGATTTGGAATCCTCATGAAATTTTCTTTCGGATAGCATTAGCTTCTGTCGATTGGAGCATCTTGGCGAGATAAAAGAAAAATTACGATCCACGCATTGAAATTTTTTTTAAAGAAATTTTAAGTTTTTGAAGGCTGCACAAAAATATCATTTCCTCAAAAAGTATCCGTCGCATCCTAAAACTGATTGCAGATTTAGAATCCCCATAGAATTTTCTTTCGGATAGCATTAGCTTCTGTCGATTGGAGCATCTTGGCGCGATATAAGAAAAATTACGATCCACGCATTGATTTTTTTACAGAATTTTTAGTTTTTGAAGGCTGCACAAAAAAATCATTTTCTCAAAAAGTATCCGTCGCATCGCAAAACTGATTGCAGATTTAGAATCCCCATGGAATTTTCTTTTGGATAACATTACCTTTTGTCGATTGGAGCATCTTGGCGCGATATAAGAAAAATTACGTTCCACGAATAGAATTTTTTTTTTTAATTTTTAGTTTTTGAAGGCTGCACAAAAATATCATTTTCTCAAAAAGTATCCGTCGCATCGCAAAATGGATTGATTTGGAATCCTCCTGAAATTTTCTTTCGGATAACATTAGCTTCTGTCGATTGGAGCATCTTGGCGCGATATAAGAAAAATTACGATCCACGCATTGATTTTTTTACAGAATTTTTAGTTTTTGAAGGCTGCACAAAAAAATCATTTTCTCAAAAAGTATCCGTCGCATCGCAAAACTGATTGCAGATTTAGAATCCCCATGGAATTTTCTTTTGGAAAATATTACCTTTCGTCGATTGGAGTATCTTGGCGCGATATAAGAAAAATTACGATCCACGAATAGAATTTTTTTTTTAAATTTTAAGTTTGTGAAGGCTGCACAAAAATATCATTTTCTCAAAAAGTATCCGTCGCATCGCAAAACGGATTGCAGATTTGAAATCCTCATGGAATTTTCTTTTGGATAACATTACCTTTTGTCGATTGGAGCATCTTGGCGCGATATAAGAAAAATTACGATCCACGCATTGATTTTTTTACAGAATTTTTAGTTTTTGAAGGCTGCACAAAAAAATCATTTTCTCAAAAAGTATCCATCGCATCGCAAAATGGATTGATTTGGAATCCTCATGAAATTTTCTTTCGGATAACATTACCTTTTGTCGATTGGAGCATCTTGGCGCGATATAAGAAAAATTACGATCCACGAATAGAATTTTTTTTTTAAATTTTAAGTTTGTGAAGGCTGCACAAAAATATCATTTTCTCAAAAAGTATCCGTCGCATCGCAAAACGGATTGCAGATTTGAAATCCTCATGGAATTTTCTTTTGGATAACATTACCTTTTGTCGATTGGAGCATCTTGGCGCGATATAAGAAAAATTACGATCCACGCATTGATTTTTTTACAGAATTTTTAGTTTTTGAAGGCTGCACAAAAAAATCATTTTCTCAAAAAGTATCCATCGCATCGCAAAACTGATTGCAGATTTAGAATCCCCATGGAATTTTCTTTTGGATAACATTACCTTTTGTCGATTGGAGCATCTTGGCGAGATAAAAGAAAAATTACGATCCACGCATTGAAATTTTTTTTAAAGAAATTTTAAGTTTTTGAAGGCTGCACAAAAATATCATTTCCTCAAAAAGTATCCGTCGCATCGCAAAACCGATTGCAGATTTGGAATCCTCATGGAATTTTCTTTCGGATAGCATTAGCTTCTGTCGATTGGAGCATCTTGGCGAGATAAAAGAAAAATTACGATCCACGCATTGAAATTTTTTTTAAAGAAATTTTAAGTTTTTGAAGGCTGCACAAAAATATAATTTTCTCAAAAAGTATCCGTCGCATTGCAAAACTGATTGCAGATTTAGAATTCCCATGGAATTTTCTTTTGGATAACATTACCTTTTGTCGATTGGAGCATCTTGGCGCGATATAAGAAAAATTACGATCCACGAATAGAATTTTTTTTTTTAAATTTTAAGTTTTTGAAGGCTGCACAAAAATATCATTTTCTCAAAAAGTATCCGTCGCATCGCAAAACTGATTGCAGATGTGGAATCCTCATGGAATTTTCTTTCGGATAACATTAGCTTTTGTCGATTGGAGCATCTTGGCGAGATAAAAGAAAAATTACGATCCACGCATTGAAATTTCTTTTAAAGAAATTTTAAGTTTTTGAAGGCTGCACAAAAATATCATTTCCTCAAAAAGTATCCGTCGCATTCCAAAACTGATTGCAGATTTGGAATCCCCATGGAAGTTTCTTTTGGAAAATATTACCTTTCGTCGATTGGAGCACCTTGGCGCGATATAAGAAAAATTACGATCCACGAATAGAATTTTTTTTTTAATTTTAAGTTTTTGAAGGCTGCACAAAAATATCATTTCCTCAAAAAGTATCCGTCGCATCGCAAAACTGATTGCAGATTTGGAATCCTCATGGAATTTTCTTTCGGATAACATTAGCTTCTGTCGATTGGAGCATCTTGGCGAGATAAAAGAAAAATTACGATCCATGCATTGAAATTTTTTTTAAAGAAATTTTAAGTTTTTGAAGGCTGCACAAAAATATAATTTTCTCAAAAAGTATCCGTCGCATTGCAAAACTGATTGCAGATTTAGAATTCCCATGGTATTTTCTTTTGGATAACATTACCTTTTGTCGATTGGAGCATCTTAGCGAGATAAAAGAAAAATTACGATCCACGCATTGAAATTTCTTTTAAAGAAATTTTAAGTTTTTGAAGGCTGCACAAAAATATCATTTTCTCAAAAAGTATCCGTCGCATAGCAAAATGGATTGATTTGGAATCCTCATGAAATTTTCTTTCGGATAACATTACCTTTTGTCGATTGGAGCATCTTGGCGCGATATAAGAAAAATTACGATCCACGCATTGAAATTTCTTTTAAAGAAATTTTAAGTTTTTGAAGGCTGCACAAAAATATCATTTTCTTAAAAAGTATCCGTCGCATCGCAAAACGGATTGCAGATTTGGAATCCTCATGGAATTTTCTTTCGGATAACATAAGCTTCTGTCGATTGGAGCATCTTGGCGAGATAAAAGAAAAATTACGATCCACGCATTGAAATTTTTTTTAAAGAAATTTTAAGTTTTTGAAGGCTGCACAAAAATATAATTTTCTCAAAAACTATCCGTCGCATTGCAAAACTGACTGCAGATTTAGAATTCCCATGGAATTTTCTTTTGGATAACATTACCTTTTGTCGATTGGAGCATCTTGGCGAGATAAAAGAAAAATTACGATCCATGCATTGAAATTTCTTTTAAAGAAATTTTAAGTTTTTGAAGGCTGCACAAAAATATCATTTTCTCAAAAAGTATCCGTCGCATAGCAAAATGGATTGATTTGGAATCCTCATGAAATTTTCTTTCGGATAACATTACCTTTTGTCGATTGGAGCATCTTGGCGCGATATAAGAAAAATTACGATCCACGCATTGAAATTTTTTTTAAAGAAATTTTAAGTTTTTGAAGGCTGCACAAAAATATAATTTTCTCAAAAAGTATCCCTCGCATTGCAAAATTGACTGCAGATTTAGAATTCCCATGGAATTTTCTTTTGGATAACATTAGCTTCTGTCGATTGGAGCATCTTGGCGAGATAAAAGAAAAATTACGATCCACGCATTGAAATTTTTTTTAAGAAATTTTAAGTTTTTGAAGGCTGCACAAAAATATCATTTTCTCAAAAAATATCCGTCGCATCGCAAAATGGATTGATTTGGAATCCTCATGAAATGTTCTTTCGGATAACATTACCTTTTGTCGATTGGAGCATCTTGGCGCGATATAAGAAAAATTACGATTCACGAATAGAATTTTTTTTTTTAAATTTTAAGTTTGTGAAGGCTGCACAAAAATATCATTTTCTTAAAAAGTATCCGTCGCATCGCAAAACGGATTGCAGATTTGGAATCCTCATGGAATTTTCTTTTGGATAACATTACCTTTTGTCGATTGGAGCATCTTGGCGAGATAAAAGAAAAATTACGATCCACGCATTGAAATTTCTTTTAAAGAAATTTTAAGTTTTTGAAGGCTGCACAAAAATATCATTTTCTCAAAAAGTATCCGTCGCATTGCAAAACTGACTGCAGATTTAGAATTCCCATGGAATTCTCTTTTGGATAACATTACCTTTTGTCGATTGGAGCATCTTGGCGCGATATAAGAAAAATTACGATCCACGAATAGAATTTTTTTTTTTAAATTTTAAGTTTGTGAAGGCTGCACAAAAATATCATTTTCTTAAAAAGTATCCGTCGCATCGCAAAACGGATTGCAGATTTGGAATCCTCATGGAATTTTCTTTCGGATAACATTAGCTTCTGTTGATTGGAGCATCTTGGCGAGATAAAAGAAAAATTACGATCCACGCATTGAAATTTTTTTTAAAGAAATTTTAAGTTTTTGAAGGCTGCACAAAAATATAATTTTCTCAAAAAGTATCCGTCGCATTGCAAAACTGACTGCAGATTTAGAATTCCCATGGAATTTTCTTTTGGATAACATTACCTTTTGTCGATTGGAGCATCTTGGCGAGATAAAAGAAAAATTACGATCCACGCATTGAAATTTCTTTTAAAGAAATTTTAAGTTTTTGAAGGCTGCACAAAAATATCATTTTCTCAAAAAGTATCCGTCGCATTGCAAAACTGACTGCAGATTTAGAATTCCCATGGAATTTTCTTTTGGATAACATTACCTTTTGTCGATTGGAGCATCTTGGCGAGATAAAAGAAAAATTACGATCCACGCATTGAAATTTCTTTTAAAGAAATTTTAAGTTTTTGAAGGCTGCACAAAAATATCATTTTCTCAAAAAGTATCCGTCGCATTGCAAAACTGACTGCAGATTTAGAATTCCCATGGAATTTTCTTTTGGATAACATTACCTTTTGTCGATTGGAGCATCTTGGCGAGATAAAAGAAAAATTACGATCCACGCATTGAAATTTCTTTTAAAGAAATTTTAAGTTTTTGAAGGCTGCACAAAAATATCATTTTCTCAAAAAGTATCCGTCGCATTGCAAAACTGACTGCAGATTTAGAATTCCCATGGAATTCTCTTTTGGATAACATTACCTTTTGTCGATTGGAGCATCTTGGCGAGATAAAAGAAAAATTACGATCCACGCATTGAAATTTCTTTTAAAGAAATTTTAAGTTTTTGAAGGCTGCACAAAAATATCATTTTCTCAAAAAGTATCCGTCGCATCGCAAAACCGATTGCAGATTTGGAATTCCCATGGAATTCGCTTTTGGATGGCGTTGCTTTTTGTCGATTGGAGCATCTTGGCGAGATAAAAGAAAAATTACGATCCACGCGTTGAAATTTTTTTTAAAGAAATTTTAAGTTTTTGAAGGCTGCACAAAAATATCATTTTCTCAAAAAGTATCCGTCGCATTGCAAAACTGACTGCAGATTTAGAATTCCCATGGAATTCTCTTTTGGATAACATTACCTTTTGTCGATTGGAGCATCTTGGCGAGATAAAAGAAAAATTACGATCCACGCATTGAAATTTCTTTTAAAGAAATTTTAAGTTTTTGAAGGCTGCACAAAAATATCATTTCCTCAAAAAGTATCCGTCGCATCCCAAAACCGATTGCAGATTTAGAATTCCCATGGAATTCTCTTTTGGATAACATTACCTTTTGTCGATTGGAGCATCTTGGCGCGATATAAGAAAAATTACGATCCACGAATAGAATTTTTTTTTTAAATTTTAAGTTTTTGAAGGCTGCACAAAAATATCATTTTCTCAAAAAGTATCCGTCGCATCGCAAAACTGATTGCAGATTTGGAATCCTCATGGAATTTTCTTTCGGATAACATTAGCTTCTGTCGATTGGAGCATCTTGGCGAGATAAAAGAAAAATTACGATCCACGCATTGAAATTTTTTTTAAAGAAATTTTAAGTTTTTGAAGGCTGCACAAAAATATAATTTTCTCAAAAAGTATCCGTCGCATTGCAAAACTGACTGCAGATTTAGAATTCCCATGGAATTTTCTTTTGGATAACATTACCTTTTGTCGATTGGAGCATCTTGGCGAGATAAAAGAAAAATTACGATCCACGCATTGAAATTTCTTATAAAGAAATTTTAAGTTTTTGAAGGCTGCACAAAAATATCATTTTCTCAAAAAGTATCCGTCGCATAGCAAAATGGATTGATTTGGAATCCTCATGAAATTTTCTTTCGGATAACATTACCTTTTGTCGATTGGAGCATCTTGGCGCGATATAAGAAAAATTACGATCCACGAATAGAATTTTTTTTTTAAATTTTAAGTTTGTGAAGGCTGCACAAAAATATAATTTTCTTAAAAAGTATCCGTCGCATCGCAAAACGGATTGCAGATTTGAAATCCTCATGAAATTTTCTTTCGGATAGCATTAGCTTCTGTCGATTGGAGCATCTTGGCGCGATATAAGAAAAATTACGATCCACGCATTGATTTTTTTACAGAATTTTTAGTTTTTGAAGGCTGCACAAAAAAATCATTTTCTCAAAAAGTATCCGTCGCATCGCAAAACTGATTGCAGATTTAGAATCCCCATGGAATTTTCTTTTGGATAACATTACCTTTTGTCGATTGGAGCATCTTGGCGAGATAAAAGAAAAATTACGATCCACGCATTGAAATTTCTTTTAAAGAAATTTTAAGTTTTTGAAGGCTGCACAAAAAAATCATTTTCTCAAAAAGTATCCGTCGCATCGCAAAACCGATTGCAGATTTGGAATCCTCATGAAATTTTCTTTCGGATAGCATTAGCTTCTGTCGATTGGAGCATCTTGGCGAGATAAAGGAAAAATTACGATCCACGCATTGAAATTTTTTTTAAAGAAATTTTAAGTTTTTGAAGGCTGCACAAAAAGTATCCGTCGCATTGCAAAACTGACTGCAGATTTAGAATTCATATTATATTTTCTTTTGGATAACATTACCTCTTGTCGATTGGAGCATCTTGGCGAGATAAAAGAAAAATTACGATCCACGCATTGAAATTTCTTTTAAAGAAATTTTAAGTTTTTGAAGGCTGCACAAAAATATCATTTTCTCAAAAAGTATCCGTCGCATAGCAAAATGGATTGATTTGAAATCCTCATGAAATTTTCTTTCGGATAACATTACTTTTTGTCGATTGGAGCATCTTGGCGAGATAAAAGAAAAATTACGATCCACGCATTGAAATTTTTTTTAAAGAAATTTTAAGTTTTTGAAGGCTGCACAAAAATATTATTTTCTCAAAAAGTATCCGTCGCATCGCAAAACTGATTGCAGATTGATTAGAATCCCCATGGAATTTTCTTTTGGATAACATTACCTTTTGTCGATTGGAGCATCTTGGCGAGATAAAAGAAAAATTACGATCCACGCATTGAAATATCTTTTAAAGAAATTTTAAGTTTTTGAAGGCTGCACAAAAAAATCATTTTCTCAAAAAGTATCCGTCGCATCGCAAAACCGATTGCAGATTTGGAATCCTCATGGAATTTTCTTTCGGATAGCATTAGCTTCTGTCGATTGGAGCATCTTGGCGAGATAAAAGAAAAATTACGATCCACGCATTGAAATTTTTTTAAAAGAAATTTTAAGTTTTTGAAGGCTGCACAAAAATATCATTTCCTCAAAAAGTATCCGTCGCATCCTAAAACTGATTGCAGATTTAGAATCCCCATGGAAGTTTCTTTTCGAAAATATTACCTTTTGTCGATTGGAGCATCTTGGCGCGATAAAAGAAAAATTACGATCCACGCATTGAAATTTTTTTTAAAGAAATTTTAAGTTTTTGAAGGCTGCACAAAAAAATCATTTTCTCAAAAAGTATCCGTCGCATCGCAAAACCGATTGCAGATTTGGAATCCTCATGAAATTTTCTTTCGGATAGCGTTAGCTTCTGTCGATTGGAGCATCTTGGCGAGATAAAAGAAAAATTACGATCCACGCATTGAAATTTTTTTTAAAGAAATTTTAAGTTTTTGAAGGCTGCACAAAAATATCATTTCCTCAAAAAGTATCCGTCGCATCCTAAAACTGATTGCAGATTTAGAATCCCCATAGAATTTTCTTTCGGATAGCATTAGCTTCTGTCGATTGGAGCATCTTGGCGCGATATAAGAAAAATTACGATCCACGCATTGATTTTTTTACAGAATTTTTAGTTTTTGAAGGCTGCACAAAAAAATCATTTTCTCAAAAAGTATCCGTCGCATGGCAAAACTGATTGCAGATTTAGAATCCCCATGGAATTTTCTTTTGGATAACATTACCTTTTGTCGATTGGAGCATCTTGGCGCGATATAAGAAAAATTACGTTCCACGAATAGAATTTTTTTTTTAAATTTTTAGTTTTTGAAGGCTGCACAAAAATATCATTTTCTCAAAAAGTATCCGTCGCATCGCAAAACGGATTGCAGATTTGAAATCCTCATGAAATTTTCTTTCGGATAACATTAGCTTCTGTCGATTGGAGCATCTTGGCGCGATATAAGAAAAATTACGATCCACGCATTGATTTTTTTTACAGAATTTTTAGTTTTTGAAGGCTGCACAAAAAAAATCATTTTCTCAAAAAGTATCCGTCGCATCGCAAAACTGATTGCAGATTTAGAATCCCCATGGAATTTTCTTTTGGATAACATTACCTTTTGTCGATTGGAGCATCTTGGCGCGATATAAGAAAAATTACGTTCCACGAATAGAATTTTTTTTTTTAAATTTTTAGTTTTTGAAGGCTGCACAAAAATATCATTTTCTCAAAAAGTATCCGTCGCATCGCAAAAATTGCAGATTTGGAATCCTCATGAAATTTTCTTTCGGATAGCATTAGCTTCTGTCGATTGGACCATCTTGGCGAGATAAAGGAAAAATTACGATCCACGCATTGAAATTTTTTTTAAAGAAATTTTAAGTTTTTGAAGGCTGCACAAAAATATCATTTCCTCAAAAAGTATCCGTCGCATTGCAAAACTGACTGCAGATTTAGAATTCATATTATATTTTCTTTTGGATAACATTACCTCTTGTCGATTGGAGCATCTTGGCGAGATAAAAGAAAAATTACGATCCACGCATTGAAATTTTTTTTAAAGAAATTTTAAGTTTTTGAAGGCTGCACAAAAATATAATTTTCTCAAAAAGTATCCGTCGCATTGCAAAACTGACTGCAGATTTAGAATCTCAATGGAATTTTCTTTTGGATAACATTACCTTTTGTCGATTGGAGCATCTTGGCGAGATAAAAGAAAAATTACGATCCACGCATTGAAATTTCTTTTAAAGAAATTTAAAGTTTTTGAAGGCTGCACAAAAATATCATTTTCACAAAAAGGATCCGTCGCATCGCAAAATGGATTGATTTGGAATCCTCATGAAATTTTCTTTCGGATAACATTACCTTTTGTCGATTGGAGCATCTTGGCGCGATATAAGAAAAATTACGATCCACGAATAGAATTTTTTTTTTTTTAATTTTAAGTTTGTGAAGGCTGCACAAAAATATCATTTTCTCAAAAAGTATCCGTCGCATCGCAAAACTGATTGCAGATTTAGAATCCCCATGGAATTTTCTTTTGGATAACATTACCTTTTGTCGATTGAAGCATCTTGGCGAGATAAAAGAAAAATTACGATCCACGCATTGAAATTTCTTTTAAAGAAATTTTAAGTTTTTGAAGGCTGCACAAAAAAATCATTTTCTCAAAAAGTATCCGTCGCATCGCAAAACCGATTGCAGATTTGGAATCCTCATGAAATTTTCTTTCGGATAGCATTAGCTTCTGTCGATTGGACCATCTTGGCGAGATAAAGGAAAAATTACGATCCACGCATTGAAATTTTTTTTAAAGAAATTTTAAGTTTTTGAAGGCTGCACAAAAATATCATTTCCTCAAAAAGTATCCGTCGCATTGCAAAACTGACTGCAGATTTAGAATTCATATTATATTTTCTTTTGGATAACATTACCTCTTGTCGATTGGAGCATCTTGGCGAGATAAAAGAAAAATTACGATCCACGCATTGAAATTTTTTTTAAAGAAATTTTAAGTTTTTGAAGGCTGCACAAAAATATAATTTTCTCAAAAAGTATCCGTCGCATTGCAAAACTGACTGCAGATTTAGAATCTCAATGGAATTTTCTTTTGGATAACATTACCTTTTGTCGATTGGAGCATCTTGGCGAGATAAAAGAAAAATTACGATCCACGCATTGAAATTTCTTTTAAAGAAATTTAAAGTTTTTGAAGGCTGCACAAAAATATCATTTTCACAAAAAGGATCCGTCGCATCGCAAAATGGATTGATTTGGAATCCTCATGAAATTTTCTTTCGGATAACATTACCTTTTGTCGATTGGAGCATCTTGGCGCGATATAAGAAAAATTACGATCCACGAATAGAATTTTTTTTTTTTTAATTTTAAGTTTGTGAAGGCTGCACAAAAATATCATTTTCTCAAAAAGTATCCGTCGCATCGCAAAACTGATTGCAGATTTATAATCCCCATGGAATTTTCTTTTGGATAACATTACCTTTTGTCGATTGGAGCATCTTGGCGAGATAAAAGAAAAATTACGATCCACGCATTGAAATTTCTTTTAAAGAAATTTTAAGTTTTTGAAGGCTGCACAAAAAAATCATTTTCTCAAAAAGTATCCGTCGCATCGCAAAACCGATTGCAGATTTGGAATCCTCATGAAATTTTCTTTCGGATAGCATTAGCTTCTGTCGATTGGACCATCTTGGCGAGATAAAGGAAAAATTACGATCCACGCATTGAAATTTTTTTTAAAGAAATTTTAAGTTTTTGAAGGCTGCACAAAAATATCATTTCCTCAAAAAGTATCCGTCGCATTGCAAAACTGACTGCAGATTTAGAATTCATATTATATTTTCTTTTGGATAACATTACCTCTTGTCGATTGGAGCATCTTGGCGAGATAAAAGAAAAATTACGATCCACGCAGTGAAATTTTTTTTAAAGAAATTTTAAGTTTTTGAAGGCTGCACAAAAATATAATTTTCTCAAAAAGTATCCGTCGCATTGCAAAACTGACTGCAGATTTAGAATCTCAATGGAATTTTCTTTTGGATAACATTACCTTTTGTCGATTGGAGCATCTTGGCGAGATAAAAGAAAAATTACGATCCACGCATTGAAATTTCTTTTAAAGAAATTTAAAGTTTTTGAAGGCTGCACAAAAATATCATTTTCACAAAAAGGATCCGTCGCATCGCAAAATGGATTGATTTGGAATCCTCATGAAATTTTCTTTCGGATAACATTACCTTTTGTCGATTGGAGCATCTTGGCGCGATATAAGAAAAATTACGATCCACGAATAGAATTTTTTTTTTTTTAATTTTAAGTTTGTGAAGGCTGCACAAAAATATCATTTTCTCAAAAAGTATCCGTCGCATCGCAAAACGGATTGATTTGAAATCCTCATGGAATTTTCTTTTGGATAACATTACCTTTTGTCGATTGGAGCATCTTGGCGCGATATAAGAAAAATTACGATCCACGCATTGATTTTTTTACAGAATTTTTAGTTTTTGAAGGCTGCACAAAAAAATCATTTTCTCAAAAAGTATCCATCGCATCGCAAAACTGATTGCAGATTTAGAATCCCCATGGAATTTTCTTTTGGATAACATTACCTTTTGTCGATTGGAGCATCTTGGCGAGATAAAAGAAAAATTACGATCCACGCATTGAAATATCTTTTAAAGAAATTTTAAGTTTGTGAAGGCTGCACAAAAATATCATTTTCTCAAAAAGTATCCGTCGCATCGCAAAACGGATTGCAGATTTGAAATCCTCATGAAATTTTCTTTCGGATAACATTAGCTTCTGTCGATTGGAGCATCTTGGCGCGATATAAGAAAAATTACGATCCACGCATTGATTTTTTTACAGAATTTTTAGTTTTTGAAGGCTGCACAAAAAAATCATTTTCTCAAAAAGTATCCGTCGCATCGCAAAACTGATTGCAGATTTAGAATCCCCATGGAATTTTCTTTTGGATAACATTACCTTTTGTCGATTGGAGCATCTTGGCGAGATAAAAGAAAAATTACGATCCACGCATTGAAATATCTTTTAAAGAAATTTTAAGTTTTTGAAGGCTGCACAAAAAAATCATTTTCTCAAAAAGTATCCGTCGCATCGCAAAACCGATTGCAGATTTGGAATCCTCATGGAATTTTCTTTCGGATAGCATTAGCTTCTGTCGATTGGAGCATCTTGGCGAGATAAAAGAAAAATTACGATCCACGCATTGAAATTTTTTTAAAAGAAATTTTAAGTTTTTGAAGGCTGCACAAAAATATCATTTCCTCAAAAAGTATCCGTCGCATCCTAAAACTGATTGCAGATTTAGAGTCCCCATGGAAGTTTCTTTTCGAAAATATTACTTTTTGTCGATTGGAGCATCTTGGCGCGATAAAAGAAAAATTACGATCCACGCATTGAAATTTTTTTTAAAGAAATTTTAAGTTTTTGAAGGCTGCACAAAAAAATCATTTTCTCAAAAAGTATCCGTCGCATCGCAAAACCGATTGCAGATTTGGAATCCTCATGAAATTTTCTTTCGGATAGCATTGGCTTCTGTCGATTGGAGCATCTTGGCGAGATAAAAGAAAAATTACGATCCACGCATTGAAATTTTTTTTAAAGAAATTTTAAGTTTTTGAAGGCTGCACAAAAATATCATTTCCTCAAAAAGTATCCGTCGCATCCTAAAACTGATTGCAGATTTAGAATCCCCATAGAATTTTCTTTCGGATAGCATTAGCTTCTGTCGATTGGAGCATCTTGGCGCGATATAAGAAAAATTACGATCCACGCATTGATTTTTTTACAGAATTTTTAGTTTTTGAAGGCTGCACAAAAAAATCATTTTCTCAAAAAGTATCCGTCGCATCGCAAAACTGATTGCAGATTTAGAATCCCCATGGAATTTTCTTTTGGATAACATTACCTTTTGTCGATTGGAGCATCTTGGCGCGATATAAGAAAAATTACGTTCCACGAATAGAATTTTTTTTTTTAATTTTTAGTTTTTGAAGGCTGCACAAAAATATCATTTTCTCAAAAAGTATCCGTCGCATCGCAAAATGGATTGATTTGGAATCCTCCTGAAATTTTCTTTCGGATAACATTAGCTTCTGTCGATTGGAGCATCTTGGCGCGATATAAGAAAAATTACGATCCACGCATTGATTTTTTTACAGAATTTTTAGTTTTTGAAGGCTGCACAAAAAAATCATTTTCTCAAAAAGTATCCGTCGCATCGCAAAACTGATTGCAGATTTAGAATCCCCATGGAATTTTCTTTTGGAAAATATTACCTTTCGTCGATTGGAGTATCTTGGCGCGATATAAGAAAAATTACGATCCACGAATAGAATTTTTTTTTTAAATTTTAAGTTTGTGAAGGCTGCACAAAAATATCATTTTCTCAAAAAGTATCCGTCGCATCGCAAAACGGATTGCAGATTTGAAATCCTCATGGAATTTTCTTTTGGATAACATTACCTTTTGTCGATTGGAGCATCTTGGCGCGATATAAGAAAAATTACGATCCACGCATTGATTTTTTTACAGAATTTTTAGTTTTTGAAGGCTGCACAAAAAAATCATTTTCTCAAAAAGTATCCATCGCATCGCAAAATGGATTGATTTGGAATCCTCATGAAATTTTCTTTCGGATAACATTACCTTTTGTCGATTGGAGCATCTTGGCGCGATATAAGAAAAATTACGATCCACGAATAGAATTTTTTTTTTAAATTTTAAGTTTGTGAAGGCTGCACAAAAATATCATTTTCTCAAAAAGTATCCGTCGCATCGCAAAACGGATTGATTTGAAATCCTCATGGAATTTTCTTTTGGATAACATTACCTTTTGTCGATTGGAGCATCTTGGCGAGATAAAAGAAAAATTACGATCCACGCATTGAAATTTCTTTTAAAGAAATTTAAAGTTTTTGAAGGCTGCACAAAAATATCATTTTCACAAAAAGGATCCGTCGCATCGCAAAATGGATTGATTTGGAATCCTCATGAAATTTTCTTTCGGATAACATTACCTTTTGTCGATTGGAGCATCTTGGCGCGATATAAGAAAAATTACGATCCACGAATAGAATTTTTTTTTTTTTAATTTTAAGTTTGTGAAGGCTGCACAAAAATATCATTTTCTCAAAAAGTATCCGTCGCATCGCAAAACTGATTGCAGATTTATAATCCCCATGGAATTTTCTTTTGGATAACATTACCTTTTGTCGATTGGAGCATCTTGGCGAGATAAAAGAAAAATTACGATCCACGCATTGAAATTTCTTTTAAAGAAATTTTAAGTTTTTGAAGCCTGCACAAAAAAATCATTTTCTCAAAAAGTATCCGTCGCATCGCAAAACCGATTGCAGATTTGGAATCCTCATGAAATTTTCTTTCGGATAGCATTAGCTTCTGTCGATTGGACCATCTTGGCGAGATAAAGGAAAAATTACGATCCACGCATTGAAATTTTTTTTAAAGAAATTTTAAGTTTTTGAAGGCTGCACAAAAATATCATTTCCTCAAAAAGTATCCGTCGCATTGCAAAACTGACTGCAGATTTAGAATTCATATTATATTTTCTTTTGGATAACATTACCTCTTGTCGATTGGAGCATCTTGGCGAGATAAAAGAAAAATTACGATCCACGCATTGAAATTTTTTTTAAAGAAATTTTAAGTTTTTGAAGGCTGCACAAAAATATAATTTTCTCAAAAAGTATCCGTCGCATTGCAAAACTGACTGCAGATTTAGAATCTCAATGGAATTTTCTTTTGGATAACATTACCTTTTGTCGATTGGAGCATCTTGGCGAGATAAAAGAAAAATTACGATCCACGCATTGAAATTTCTTTTAAAGAAATTTAAAGTTTTTGAAGGCTGCACAAAAATATCATTTTCACAAAAAGGATCCGTCGCATCGCAAAATGGATTGATTTGGAATCCTCATGAAATTTTCTTTCGGATAACATTACCTTTTGTCGATTGGAGCATCTTGGCGCGATATAAGAAAAATTACGATCCACGAATAGAATTTTTTTTTTTTTAATTTTAAGTTTGTGAAGGCTGCACAAAAATATCATTTTCTCAAAAAGTATCCGTCGCATCGCAAAACGGATTGATTTGAAATCCTCATGGAATTTTCTTTTGGATAACATTACCTTTTGTCGATTGGAGCATCTTGGCGCGATATAAGAAAAATTACGATCCACGCATTGATTTTTTTACAGAATTTTTAGTTTTTGAAGGCTGCACAAAAAAATCATTTTCTCAAAAAGTATCCATCGCATCGCAAAACTGATTGCAGATTTAGAATCCCCATGGAATTTTCTTTTGGATAACATTACCTTTTGTCGATTGGAGCATCTTGGCGAGATAAAAGAAAAATTACGATCCACGCATTGAAATATCTTTTAAAGAAATTTTAAGTTTGTGAAGGCTGCACAAAAATATCATTTTCACAAAAAGGATCCGTCGCATCGCAAAATGGATTGATTTGGAATCCTCATGAAATTTTCTTTCGGATAACATTACCTTTTGTCGATTGGAGCATCTTGGCGCGATATAAGAAAAATTACGATCCACGAATAGAATTTTTTTTTTTTTAATTTTAAGTTTGTGAAGGCTGCACAAAAATATCATTTTCTCAAAAAGTATCCGTCGCATCGCAAAACTGATTGCAGATTTATAATCCCCATGGAATTTTCTTTTGGATAACATTACCTTTTGTCGATTGGAGCATCTTGGCGAGATAAAAGAAAAATTACGATCCACGCATTGAAATTTCTTTTAAAGAAATTTTAAGTTTTTGAAGGCTGCACAAAAAAATCATTTTCTCAAAAAGTATCCGTCGCATCGCAAAACCGATTGCAGATTTGGAATCCTCATGAAATTTTCTTTCGGATAGCATTAGCTTCTGTCGATTGGACCATCTTGGCGAGATAAAGGAAAAATTACGATCCACGCATTGAAATTTTTTTTTTTTAATTTTAAGTTTGTGAAGGCTGCACAAAAATATCATTTTCTCAAAAAGTATCCGTCGCATCGCAAAACGGATTGATTTGAAATCCTCATGGAATTTTCTTTTGGATAACATTACCTTTTGTCGATTGGAGCATCTTGGCGCGATATAAGAAAAATTACGATCCACGCATTGATTTTTTTACAGAATTTTTAGTTTTTGAAGGCTGCACAAAAAAATCATTTTCTCAAAAAGTATCCATCGCATCGCAAAACTGATTGCAGATTTAGAATCCCCATGGAATTTTCTTTTGGATAACATTACCTTTTGTCGATTGGAGCATCTTGGCGAGATAAAAGAAAAATTACGATCCACGCATTGAAATATCTTTTAAAGAAATTTTAAGTTTGTGAAGGCTGCACAAAAATATCATTTTCTCAAAAAGTATCCGTCGCATCGCAAAACGGATTGCAGATTTGAAATCCTCATGAAATTTTCTTTCGGATAACATTACCTTTTGTCGATTGGAGCATCTTGGCGCGATATAAGAAAAATTACGATCCACGCATTGATTTTTTGCTCCAATCCAATCGATTTCTTGGCGCGATAAAAGAAAAATTACGATCCACGCATTGAAATTTTTTTTAAAGAAATTTTAAGTTTTTGAAGGCTGCACAAAAATATCATTTCCTCAAAAAGTATCCGTCGCATCCTAAAACTGATTGCAGATTTAGAATCCCCATAGAATTTTCTTTCGGATAGCATTAGCTTCTGTCGATTGGAGCATCTTGGCGCGATATAAGAAAAATTACGATCCACGCATTGATTTTTTTACAGAATTTTTAGTTTTTGAAGGCTGCACAAAAAAATCATTTTCTCAAAAAGTATCCGTCGCATCGCAAAACTGATTGCAGATTTAGAATCCCCATGGAATTTTCTTTTGGATAACATTACCTTTTGTCGATTGGAGCATCTTGGCGAGATAAAAGAAAAATTACGATCCACGCATTGAAATATCTTTTAAAGAAATTTTAAGTTTTTGAAGGCTGCACAAAAAAATCATTTTCTCAAAAAGTATCCGTCGCATCGCAAAACCGATTGCAGATTTGGAATCCTCATGGAATTTTCTTTCGGATAGCATTAGCTTCTGTCGATTGGAGCATCTTGGCGAGATAAAAGAAAAATTACGATCCACGCATTGAAATTTTTTTAAAAGAAATTTTAAGTTTTTGAAGGCTGCACAAAAATATCATTTCCTCAAAAAGTATCCGTCGCATCCTAAAACTGATTGCAGATTTAGAGTCCCCATGGAAGTTTCTTTTCGAAAATATTACTTTTTGTCGATTGGAGCATCTTGGCGCGATAAAAGAAAAATTACGATCCACGCATTGAAATTTTTTTTAAAGAAATTTTAAGTTTTTGAAGGCTGCACAAAAAAATCATTTTCTCAAAAAGTATCCGTCGCATCGCAAAACCGATTGCAGATTTGGAATCCTCATGAAATTTTCTTTCGGATAGCATTAGCTTCTGTCGATTGGAGCATCTTGGCGAGATAAAAGAAAAATTACGATCCACGCATTGAAATTTTTTTTAAAGAAATTTTAAGTTTTTGAAGGCTGCACAAAAATATCATTTCCTCAAAAAGTATCCGTCGCATCCTAAAACTGATTGCAGATTTAGAATCCCCATAGAATTTTCTTTCGGATAGCATTAGCTTCTGTCGATTGGAGCATCTTGGCGCGATATAAGAAAAATTACGATCCACGCATTGATTTTTTTACAGAATTTTTAGTTTTTGAAGGCTGCACAAAAAAATCATTTTCTCAAAAAGTATCCGTCGCATCGCAAAACTGATTGCAGATTTAGAATCCCCATGGAATTTTCTTTTGGATAACATTACCTTTTGTCGATTGGAGCATCTTGGCGCGATATAAGAAAAATTACGTTCCACGAATAGAATTTTTTTTTTTAATTTTTAGTTTTTGAAGGCTGCACAAAAATATCATTTTCTCAAAAAGTATCCGTCGCATCGCAAAATGGATTGATTTGGAATCCTCCTGAAATTTTCTTTCGGATAACATTAGCTTCTGTCGATTGGAGCATCTTGGCGCGATATAAGAAAAATTACGATCCACGCATTGATTTTTTTACAGAATTTTTAGTTTTTGAAGGCTGCACAAAAAAATCATTTTCTCAAAAAGTATCCGTCGCATCGCAAAACTGATTGCAGATTTAGAATCCCCATGGAATTTTCTTTTGGAAAATATTACCTTTCGTCGATTGGAGTATCTTGGCGCGATATAAGAAAAATTACGATCCACGAATAGAATTTTTTTTTTAAATTTTAAGTTTGTGAAGGCTGCACAAAAATATCATTTTCTCAAAAAGTATCCGTCGCATCGCAAAACGGATTGCAGATTTGAAATCCTCATGGAATTTTCTTTTGGATAACATTACCTTTTGTCGATTGGAGCATCTTGGCGCGATATAAGAAAAATTACGATCCACGCATTGATTTTTTTACAGAATTTTTAGTTTTTGAAGGCTGCACAAAAAAATCATTTTCTCAAAAAGTATCCATCGCATCGCAAAATGGATTGATTTGGAATCCTCATGAAATTTTCTTTCGGATAACATTACCTTTTGTCGATTGGAGCATCTTGGCGCGATATAAGAAAAATTACGATCCACGAATAGAATTTTTTTTTTAAATTTTAAGTTTGTGAAGGCTGCACAAAAATATCATTTTCTCAAAAAGTATCCGTCGCATCGCAAAACGGATTGCAGATTTGAAATCCTCATGGAATTTTCTTTTGGATAACATTACCTTTTGTCGATTGGAGCATCTTGGCGCGATATAAGAAAAATTACGATCCACGCATTGATTTTTTTACAGAATTTTTAGTTTTTGAAGGCTGCACAAAAAAATCATTTTCTCAAAAAGTATCCATCGCATCGCAAAACTGATTGCAGATTTAGAATCCCCATGGAATTTTCTTTTGGATAACATTACCTTTTGTCGATTGGAGCATCTTGGCGAGATAAAAGAAAAATTACGATCCACGCATTGAAATTTTTTTTAAAGAAATTTTAAGTTTTTGAAGGCTGCACAAAAATATCATTTCCTCAAAAAGTATCCGTCGCATCGCAAAACCGATTGCAGATTTGGAATCCTCATGGAATTTTCTTTCGGATAGCATTAGCTTCTGTCGATTGGAGCATCTTGGCGAGATAAAAGAAAAATTACGATCCACGCATTGAAATTTTTTTTAAAGAAATTTTAAGTTTTTGAAGGCTGCACAAAAATATAATTTTCTCAAAAAGTATCCGTCGCATTGCAAAACTGATTGCAGATTTAGAATTCCCATGGAATTTTCTTTTGGATAACATTACCTTTTGTCGATTGGAGCATCTTGGCGCGATATAAGAAAAATTACGATCCACGAATAGAATTTTTTTTTTTAAATTTTAAGTTTTTGAAGGCTGCACAAAAATATCATTTTCTCAAAAAGTATCCGTCGCATCGCAAAACTGATTGCAGATGTGGAATCCTCATGGAATTTTCTTTCGGATAACATTAGCTTTTGTCGATTGGAGCATCTTGGCGAGATAAAAGAAAAATTACGATCCACGCATTGAAATTTTTTTTAAAAAAATTTTAAGTTTTTGAAGGCTGCACAAAAATATAATTTTCTCAAAAAGTATCCGTCGCATTGCAAAACTGATTGCAGATTTAGAATTCCCATGGAATTTTCTTTTGGATAACATTACCTTTTGTCGATTGGAGCATCTTAGCGAGATAAAAGAAAAATTACGATCCACGCATTGAAATTTCTTTTAAAGAAATTTTAAGTTTTTGAAGGCTGCACAAAAATATCATTTTCTCAAAAAGTATCCGTCGCATCGCAAAATGGATTGATTTGGAATCCTCATGAAATTTTCTTTCGGATAACATTACCTTTTGTCGATTGGAGCATCTTGGCGCGATATAAGAAAAATTACGATCCACGCATTGATTTTTTTACAGAATTTTTAGTTTTTGAAGGCTGCACAAAAAAATTATTTTCTCAAAAAGTATCCGTCGCATCGCAAAACTGATTGCAGATTTAGAATCCCCATGCAATTTTCTTTTGGAAAATATTACCTTTTGTCGATTGGAGTATCTTGGCGCGATATAAGAAAAATTACGATCCACGAATAGAATTTTTTTTTTTAAATTTTAAGTTTTTGAAGGCTGCACAAAAATATCATTTTCTCAAAAAGTATCCATCGCATCGCAAAACTGATTGCAGATTTGGAATTCTCATGGAATTTTCTTTCGGATAACATTAGCTTCTGTCGATTGGAGCATCTTGGCGAGATAAAAGAAAAATTACGATCCACGCATTGAAATTTTTTTTAAAGAAATTTTAAGTTTTTGAAGGTTGCACAAAAATATAATTTTCTCAAAAAGTGTCCGTCGCATTGCAAAACTGATTGCAGATTTAGAATTCCCATGCAATTTTCTTTTGGATAACATTACCTGTTGTCGATTGGAGCATCTTGGCGAGATAAAAGAAAAATTACGATCCACTCATTGAAATTTTTTTTAAAGAAATTTTAAGTTTTTGAAGGCTGCACAAAAATATCATTTTCTCAAAAAGTATCCGTCGCATCGCAAAATGGATTGATTTGGAATCCTCATGAAATTTTCTTTCGGATAACATTACCTTTTGTCGATTGGAGCATCTTGGCGCGATATAAGAAAAATTACGATCCAGGAATAGAATTTTTTTTTTTTAAATTTTAAGTTTGTGAAGGCTGCACAAAAATATCATTTTCTCAAAAAGTATCCGTCGCATCGCAAAACGGATTGCAGATTTGGAATCCTCATGGAATTTTCTTTCGGATAGCATTAGCTTCTGTCGATTGGAGCATCTTGGCGCGATATAAGAAAAATTACGATCCACGCATTGATTTTTTTACAGAATTTTTAGTTTTTGAAGGCTGCACAAAAAAATCATTTTCTCAAAAAGTATCCATCGCATCGCAAAACTGATTGCAGATTTAGAATCCCCATGGAATTTTCTTTTGGATAACATTACCTTTTGTCGATTGGAGCATCTTGGCGAGATAAAAGAAAAATTACGATCCACGCATTGAAATATCTTTTAAAGAAATTTTAAGTTTTTGAAGGCTGCACAAAAAAATCATTTTCTCAAAAAGTATCCGTCGCATCGCAAAACCGATTGCAGATTTGGAATCCTCATAGAATTTTCTTTCGGATAGCATTAGCTTCTGTCGATTGGAGCATCTTGGCGAGATAAAAGAAAAATTACGATCTACGCATTGAAATTTTTTTTAAAGAAATTTTAAGTTTTTGAAGGCTGCACAAAAATATCATTTCCTCAAAAAGTATCCGTCGCATCCTAAAACTGATTGCAGATTTAGAATCCCCATGGAAGTTTCTTTTCGAAAATATTACCTTTTGTCGATTGGAGCATCTTGGCGCGATATAAGAAAAATTACGATCCACGAATAGAATTTTTTTTTTAAATTTTAAGTTTTTGAAGGCTGCACAAAAATATAATTTTCTCAAAAAGTATCCGTCGCATTGCAAAACTGATTGCAGATTTAGAATTCCCATGGTATTTTCTTTTGGATAACATTACCTTTTGTCGATTGGAGCATCTTAGCGAGATAAAAGAAAAATTACGATCCACGCATTGAAATTTCTTTTAAAGAAATTTTAAGTTTTTGAAGGCTGCACAAAAATATCATTTTCTCAAAAAGTATCCGTCGCATAGCAAAATGGATTGATTTGGAATCCTCATGAAATTTTCTTTCATATAACATTACCTTTTGTCGATTGGAGCATCTTGGCGCGATATAAGAAAAATTACGATCCACGCATTGATTTTTTTACAGAATTTTTAGTTTTTGAAGGCTGCACAAAAAAATTATTTTCTCAAAAAGTATCCGTCGCATCGCAAAACTGATTGCAGACTTAGAATCCCCATGCAATTTTCTTTTGGAAAATATTACCTTTTGTCGATTGGAGCACCTTGGCGCGATATAAGAAAAATTACGATCCACGAATAGAATTTTTTTTTTTAAATTTTAAGTTTTTGAAGGCTGCACAAAAATATAATTTTCTCAAAAAGTATCCGTCGCATCGCAAAACTGATTGCAGATTTGGAATCCTCATGGAATTTGCTTTCGGATAACATTAGCTTCTGTCGATTGGAGCATCTTGGCGAGATAAAAGAAAAATTACGATCCACGCATTGAAATTTTTTTTAAAGAAATTTTAAGTTTTTGAAGGTTGCACAAAAATATAATTTTCTCAAAAAGTGTCCGTCGCATTGCAAAACTGATTGCAGATTTAGAATTCCCATGGAATTTTCTTTTGGATAACATTACCTGTTGTCGATTGGAGCATCTTGGCGAGATAAAAGAAAAATTACGATCCACTCATTGAAATTTTTTTTAAAGAAATTTTAAGTTTTTGAAGGCTGCACAAAAATATCATTTTCTCAAAAAGTATCCGTCGCATCGCAAAATGGATTGATTTGGAATCCTCATGGAATTTTCTTTCGGATAACATTACCTTTTGTCGATTGGAGCATCTTGGCGCGATATAAGAAAAATTACGATCCAGGAATAGAATTTTTTTTTTTTAAATTTTAAGTTTGTGAAGGCTGCACAAAAATATCATTTTCTCAAAAAGTATCCGTCGCATCGCAAAACGGATTGCAGATTTGGAATCCTCATGGAATTTTCTTTCGGATAGCATTAGCTTCTGTCGATTGGAGCATCTTGGCGCGATATAAGAAAAATTACGATCCACGCATTGATTTTTTTACAGAATTTTTAGTTTTTGAAGGCTGCACAAAAAAATCATTTTCTCAAAAAGTATCCATCGCATCGCAAAACCGATTGCAGATTTAGAATCCCCATGGAATTTTCTTTTGGATAACATTACCTTTTGTCGATTGGAGCATCTTGGCGAGATAAAAGAAAAATTACGATCTACGCATTGAAATTTTTTTTAAAGAAATCTTAAGTTTTTGAAGGCTGCACAAAAATATCATTTCCTCAAAAAGTATCCGTCGCATCCTAAAACTGATTGCAGATTTAGAATCCCCATGGAAGTTTCTTTTCGAAAATTTTACCTTTTGTCGATTGGAACATCTTGGCGCGATATAAGAAAAATTACGATCCACGAATAGAATTTGTTTTTTTAAATTTTAAGTTTTTGAAGGCTGCACAAAAATATAATTTTCTCAAAAAGTATCCGTCGCATTGCAAAACTGATTGCAGATTTAGAATTCCCATGGTATTTTCTTTTGGATAACATTACCTTTTGTCGATTGGAGCATCTTAGCGAGATAAAAGAAAAATTACGATCCACGCATTGAAATTTCTTTTAAAGAAATTTTAAGTTTTTGAAGGCTGCACAAAAATATCATTTTCTCAAAAAGTATCCGTCGCATAGCAAAATGGATTGATTTGGAATCCTCATGAAATTTTCTTTCGGATAACATTACCTTTTGTCGATTGGAGCATCTTGGCAAGATATAAGAAAAATTACGATCCACGCATTGATTTTTTTACAGAATTTTTAGTTTTTGAAGGCTGCACAAAAAAATTATTTTCTCAAAAAGTATCCGTCGCATCGCAAAACTGATTGCAGATTTAGAATCCCCATGCAATTTTCTTTTGGAAAATATTACCTTTTGTCGATTGGAGCACCTTGGCGCGATATAAGAAAAATTACGATCCACGAATAGAATTTTTTTTTTTAAATTTTAAGTTTTTGAAGGCTGCACAAAAATATCATTTTCTCAAAAAGTATCCGTCGCATCGCAAAACGGATTGCAGATTTGGAATCCTCATGGAATTTTCTTTCGGATAGCATTAGCTTCTGTCGATTGGAGCATCTTGGCGCGATATAAGAAAAATTACGATCCACGCATTGATTTTTTTACAGAATTTTTAGTTTTTGAAGGCTGCACAAAAAAATTATTTTCTCAAAAAGTATCCGTCGCATCGCAAAACTGATTGCAGATTTAGAATCCCCATGCAATTTTCTTTTGGAAAATATTACCTTTTGTCGATTGGAGCACCTTAACGCGATATAAGAAAAATTACGATCCACGAATAGAATTTTTTTTTTTAAATTTTAAGTTTTTGAAGGCTGCACAAAAATATCATTTTCTCAAAAAGTATCCGTCGCATCGCAAAATGGATTGATTTGGAATCCTCATGAAATTTTCTTTCGGATAACATTACCTTTTGTCGATTGGAGCATCTTGGCGCGATATAAGAAAAATTACGATCCAGGAATAGAATTTTTTTTTTTTAAATTTTAAGTTTGTGAAGGCTGCACAAAAATATCATTTTCTCAAAAAGTATCCGTCGCATCGCAAAACGGATTGCAGATTTGGAATCCTCATGGAATTTTCTTTCGGATAGCATTAGCTTCTGTCGATTGGAGCATCTTGGCGCGATATAAGAAAAATTACGATCCACGCATTGATTTTTTTACAGAATTTTTAGTTTTTGAAGGCTGCACAAAAATATCATTTTCTCAAAAAGTATCCGTCGCATCGCAAAACCGATTGCAGATTTGGAATCCTCATAGAATTTTCTTTCGGATAGCATTAGCTTCTGTCGATTGGAGCATATTGGCGAGATAAAAGAAAAATTACGATCTACGCATTGAAATTTTTTTTAAAGAAATTTTAAGTTTTTGAAGGCTGCACAAAAATATCATTTCCTCAAAAAGTATCCGTCGCATCCTAAAACTGATTGCAGATTTAGAATCCCCATGGAAGTTTCTTTTCGAAAATATTACCTTTTGTCGATTGGAGCATCTTGGCGCGATATAAGAAAAATTACGATCCACGAATAGAATTTTTTTTTTTAAATTTTAAGTTTTTGAAGGCTGCACAAAAATATAATTTTCTCAAAAAGTATCCGTCGCATTGCAAAACTGATTGCAGATTTAGAATTCCCATGGTATTTTCTTTTGGATAACATTACCTTTTGTCGATTGGAGCATCTTAGCGAGATAAAAGAAAAATTACGATCCACGCATTGAAATTTCTTTTAAAGAAATTTTAAGTTTTTGAAGGCTGCACAAAAATATCATTTTCTCAAAAAGTATCCGTCGCATAGCAAAATGGATTGATTTGGAATCCTCATGAAATTTTCTTTCGGATAACATTACCTTTTGTCGATTGGAGCATCTTGGCGCGATATAAGAAAAATTACGATCCACGCATTGATTTTTTTACAGAATTTTCAGTTTTTGAAGGCTGCACAAAAAAATTATTTTCTCAAAAAGTATCCGTCGCATCGCAAAACTGATTGCAGATTTAGAATCCCCATGCAATTTTCTTTTGGAAAATATTACCTTTTGTCGATTGGAGCACCTTGGCGCGATATAAGAAAAATTACGATCCACGCATTGAAATTTTTTTTAAAGAAATTTTAAGTTTTTGAAGGTTGCACAAAAATATAATTTTCTCAAAAAGTGTCCGTCGCATTGCAAAACTGATTGCAGATTTAGAATTCCCATGGAATTTTCTTTTGGATAACATTACCTTTTGTCGTTTGAGCATCTTGGCGAGATAAAAGAAAAATTACGATCCACTCATTGAAATTTTTTTTAAAGAAATTTTAAGTTTTTGAAGGCTGCACAAAAATATCATTTTCTCAAAAAGTATCCGTCGCATCGCAAAATGGATTGATTTGGAATCCTCATGAAATTTTCTTTCGGATAGCATTAGCTTCTGTCGATTGGAGCATCTTGGCGCGATATAAGAAAAATTACGATCCACGCATTGATTTTTTTACAGAATTTTTAGTTTTTGAAGTCTGCACAAAAAAATCATTTTCTCAAAAAGTATCCGTCGCATCGCAAAACTGATTGCAGATTTGGAATCCCCATGGAATTTTCTTTTGGATAACATTACCTTTTGTCGATTGGAGCATCTTGGCGAGATAAAATAAAAATTACGATCCACGCATTGAAATTTCTTTTAAAGAAATTTTAAGTTTTTGAAGGCTGCACAAAAATATCAATTCCTCAAAAAGTATCCGTCGCATCCCAAAACTGATTGCAGATTTAGAATCCCCATAGAAGTTTCTTTTGGAAAATATTACCTTTCGTCGATTGGAGCATCTTGGCGCGATATAAGAAAAATTACGATCCACTAATAGAATTTTTTTTTTTAAATTTTAAGTTTGTGAAGGCTGCACAAAAAATTCATTTTCTCAAAAAGTATCCGTCGCATCGCAAAACGGATTGCAGATTTGGAATCCTCATGGCATTTTCTTTCGGATAACATTAGCGTTTGTCGATTAGAGCATCTTGGCGAGATAAAAGAAAAATTACGATCCACGCATTGAAATTTTTTTTAAAGAAATTTTAAGTTTTTGAAGGCTGCACAAAAATATCATTTTCTCAAAAAGTATCCGCCGCATCGCAAAATGGATTGATTTGGAATCCTCATGATATTTTCTTTCAGATAACATTATCTTTTGTCGATTGGAGCATCTTTGCGAGATAAAAGAAAAATTACGATCCACGCATTGAAATTTTTTTAAAGAAATTTTAAGTTTTTGAAGGCTGCACAAAAATATCATTTTCTCAAAAAGTATCCATCGCATCGCAAAAACTGATTGCAGATTTTGAATCCCCATGGAATTTTCTTTCGGATAATATTACCTTTTGTCGATTGGAGCATCTTGGCGAGATAAAAGAAAAATTACGATTCACGCATTGAATTTTTTTTAAAGAAATTTTTAGTTTTTGAAGGCTGCACAAAAATATCATTTTCTCAAAAAGTATCCGTCGCATCGCAAAACGGATTGCAGATTTGGAATCCTCATGGAATTTTCTTTCGGATAACATTAGCTTCTGTCGATTGGAGCATCTTGGCGCGATATAAGAAAAATTACGATCCACGCATTGATTTTTTTACAGAATTTTTAGTTTTTGAAGTCTGCACAAAAAAATTATTTTCTCAAAAAGTATCCGTCGCATCGCAAAACTGATTGCAGATTTAGAAGCCCCATGGAATTTTCTTTTGGATAACATTACCTTTTGTCGATTGGAGCATCTTGGCGAGATAAAAGAAAAATTACGATCCACGCATTGAAATTTCTTTTAAAGAAATTTTAAGTTTTTGAAGGCTGCACAAAAATATCATTTTCTCAAAAAGTATCCATCGCATCGCAAAATGGATTGATTTGGAATCCTCATGAAATTTTCTTTCGGATAACATTACCTTTTGTCGATTGGAGCATCTTGGCGCGATATAAGAAAAATTACGATCCAGGAATAGAATTTTTTTTTTTTAAATTTTAAGTTTGTGAAGGCTGCACAAAAATATCATTTTCTCAAAAAGTATCCGTCGCATCGCAAAACGGATTGCAGATTTGGAATCCTCATGGAATTTTCTTTCGGATAGCATAAGCTTCTGTCGATTGGAGCATCTTGGCGCGATATAAGAAAAATTACGATCCACGCATTGATTTTTTTACAGAATTTTTAGTTTTTGAAGTCTGCACAAAAAAATCATTTTCTCAAAAAGTATCCGTCGCATCGCAAAACTGATTGCAGATTTGGAATCCCCATGGAATTTTCTTTTGGATAACATTACCTTTTGTCGATTGGAGCATCTTGGCGAGATAAAATAAAAATTACGATCCACGCATTGAAATTTCTTTTAAAGAAATTTTAAGTTTTTGAAGGCTGCACAAAAATATCATTTCCTCAAAAAGTATCCGTCGCATCCCAAAACTGATTGCAGATTTAGAATCCCCATGGAAGTTTCTTTTGGAAAATATTACCTTTCGTCGATTGGAGCACCTTGGCGCGATATAAGAAAAATTACGATCCACGAATAGAATTTTTTTTTTTTTAAATTTTAAGTTTTTGAAGGCTGCACAAAAATATAATTTTCTCAAAAAGTATCCGTCGCATCGCAAAACGGATTGCAGATTTGGAATCCTCATGGAATTTTCTTTCGGATAGCATTAGCTTCTGTCGATTGGAGCATCTTGGCGAGATAAAAGAAAAATTACGATCCACGCATTGAAATTTTTTTTAAAGAAATTTTAAGTTTTTGAAGGCTGCACAAAAATATCATTTCCTCAAAAAGTATCCGTCGCATCCCAAAACTGATTGCTGATTTAGAATCCCCATGGAAGTTTCTTTTGGAAAATATTACCTTTCGTCGATTGGAGCACCTTGGCGCGATATAAGAAAAATTACGATCCACGAATAGAATTTTTTTTTTAAATTTTAAGTTTTTGAAGGCTGCACAAAAATATCATTTTCTCAAAAAGTATCCGTCGCATAGCAAAATGGATTGATTTGGAATCCTCATGAAATTTTCTTCCGGATAACATTACCTTTTGTCGATTGGAGCATCTTTTCGCGATATAAGAACAATTACGATCCACGAATAGAATTTTTTTTTTTTAAATTTTAAGTTTGTGAAGGCTTCACAAAAATATCATTTTCTCAAAAAGTATCCGTCGCATCGCAAAACTGATTGCAGATTTTTAATCCTCATGGAATTTTCTTTCGGATAACACTAGCTTCTGTCGATTGGAGCGTCTTGGCGAGATAAAAGAAAAATTACGATCCACGCATTGAAATTTTTTTTAAAGAAATTTTAAGTTTTTGAAGGCTGCACAAAAATATCATTTTCTCAAAAAGTATCCGTCGCATCGCAAAATGGATTGATTTGGAATCCTCATGAAATTTTCTTTCGGATAACATTACCTTTTGTCGATTGGAGCATCTTGGCGCGATATAAGAAAAATTACGATCCACTAATAGAATTTTTTTTTTTTTAAATTTTAAGTTTGTGAAGGCTGCACAAAAAATTCATTTTCTCAAAAAGTATCCGTCGCATCGCAAAACGGATTGCAGATTTGGAATCCTCATGGCATTTTCTTTCGGATAACATTAGCGTTTGTCGATTAGAGCATCTTGGCGAGATAAAAGAAAAATTACGATCCACGCATTGAAATTTTTTTTAAAGAAATTTTAAGTTTTTGAAGGCTGCACAAAAATATCATTTTCTCAAAAAGTATCCGTCGCATCGCAAAATGGATTGATTTGGAATCCTCATGATATTTTCTTTCAGATAACATTATCTTTTGTCGATTGGAGCATCTTTGCGAGATAAAAGAAAAATTACGATCCACGCATTGAAATTTTTTTAAAGAAATTTTAAGTTTTTGAAGGCTGCACAAAAATATCATTTTCTCAAAAAGTATCCGTCGCATCGCAAAACTGATTGCAGATTTGGAATCCTCATGGAATTTTCTTTCGGATAACACTAGCTTCTGTCGATTGGAGCGTCTTGGCGAGATAAAAGAAAAATTACGATCCACGCATTGAAATTTTTTTTAAAGAAATTTTAAGTTTTTGAAGGCTGCACAAAAATATCATTTTCTCAAAAAGTATCCGTCGCATCGCAAAATGGATTGATTTGGAATCCTCATGAAATTTTCTTTCGGATAACATTACCTTTTGTCGATTGGAGCATCTTGGCGCGATATAAGAAAAATTACGATCCACTAATAGAATTTTTTTTTTTAAATTTTAAGTTTGTGAAGGCTGCACAAAAAATTCATTTTCTCAAAAAGTATCCGTCGCATCGCAAAACGGATTGCAGATTTGGAATCCTCATGGCATTTTCTTTCGGATAACATTAGCGTTTGTCGATTAGAGCATCTTGGCGAGATAAAAGAAAAATTACGATCCACGCATTGAAATTTTTTTTAAAGAAATTTTAAGTTTTTGAAGGCTGCACAAAAATATCATTTTCTCAAAAAGTATCCGTCGCATCGCAAAATGGATTGATTTGGAATCCTCATGATATTTTCTTTCAGATAACATTATCTTTTGTCGATTGGAGCATCTTTGCGAGATAAAAGAAAAATTACGATCCACGCATTGAAATTTTTTTAAAGAAATTTTAAGTTTTTGAAGGCTGCACAAAAATATCATTTTCTCGAAAAGTATCCATCGCATCGCAAAAACTGATTGCAGATTTTGAATCCCCATGGAATTTTCTTTCGGATAATATTACCTTTTGTCGATTGGAGCATCTTGGCGAGATAAAAGAAAAATTACGATTCACGCATTGAATTTTTTTTAAAGAAATTTTTAGTTTTTGAAGGCTGCACAAAAATATCATTTTCTCAAAAAGTATCCGTCGCATCGCAAAACGGATTGCAGATTTGGAATCCTCATGGAATTTTCTTTCGGATAACATTAGCTTCTGTCGATTGGAGCATCTTGGCGCGATATAAGAAAAATTACGATCCACGCATTGAAATTTTTTTTAAAGAAATTTTAAGTTTTTGAAGGCTGCACAAAAATATCATTTTCTCAAAAAGTATCCGTCGCATCGCAAAATGGATTGATTTGGAATCCTCATGATATTTTCTTTCAGATAACATTATCTTTTGTCGATTGGAGCATCTTTGCGAGATAAAAGAAAAATTACGATCCACGCATTGAAATTTTTTTAAAGAAATTTTAAGTTTTTGAAGGCTGCACAAAAATATCATTTTCTCAAAAAGTATCCATCGCATCGCAAAAACTGATTGCAGATTTAGAATCCCCATGGAATTTTCTTTTGGATAACATTACCTTTTGTCGATTGGAGCATCTTGGCGAGATAAAAGAAAAATTACGATCCACGCATTGAAATTTCTTTTAAAGAAATTTTAAGTTTTTGAAGGCTGCACAAAAATATCATTTCCTCAAAAAGTATGCGTCGCATCCCAAAACTGATTGCAGATTTAGAATCCCCATGGAAGTTTCTTTTGGAAAATATTACCTTTCGTCGATTGGAGCACCTTGGCGCGATATAAGAAAAATTGCGATCCACGAATAGAATTTTTTTTTTTTAAATTTTAAGTTTTTGAAGGCTGCACAAAAATATCATTTTCTCAAAAAGTATCCATCGCATCGCAAAACGGATTGCAGATTTGGAATCCTCATGGAATTTTCTTTCGGATAACATTAGCTTCTGTCGATTGGAGCATCTTGGCGAGATAAAAGAAAAATTACGATCCACGCATTGAAATTTCTTTTAAAGAAATTTTAAGTTTTTGAAGGCTGCACAAAAATATCATTTCCTCAAAAAGTATCCGTCGCATCCCAAAACTGATTGCTGATTTAGAATCCCCATGGAAGTTTCTTTTGGAAAATTTTACCTTTCGTCGATTGGAGCACCTTGGCGCGATATAAGAAAAATTACGATCCACGAAAAGAATTTTTTTTTTTAAATTTTAAGTTTTTGAAGGCTGCACAAAAATATCATTTTCTCAAAAAGTATCCGTCGCATCGCAAAACTGATTGCAGATTTAGAATTCCCATGGAATTTTCTTTTGGATAACATTACCTTTTGTCGATTGGAGCATCTTAGCGAGATAAAAGAAAAATTACGATCCACGCATTGAAATTTCTTTTAAAGAAATTTTAAGTTTTTGAAGGCTGCACAAAAATATCATTTTCTCAAAAAGTATCCGTCGCATAGCAAAATGGATTGATTTGGAATCCTCATGAAATTTTCTTTCGGATAACATTACCTTTTGTCGATTGGAGCATCTTTTCGCGATATAAGAAAAATTACGATCCACGAATAGAATTTTTTTTTTTAAATTTTAAGTTTGTGAAGGCTGCACAAAAATATCATTTTCTCAAAATGTATCCGTCGCATCGCAAAACTGATTGCAGATTTGGAATCCTCATGGAATTTTCTTTCGGATAACATTAGCTTCTGTCGATTGGAGCATCTTGGCGAGATAAAAGAAAAATTACGATCCACGCATTGAAATTTTAAGTTTTTGAAGGCAGCACAAAAATATCATTTTCTCAAAAAGTATCCGTCGCATCGCAAAATGGATTGATTTGGAATCCTCATGAAATTTTCTTTCGGATAACATTACCTTTTGTCGATTGGAGCATCTTGGCGCGATATAAGAAAAATTACGATCCACGAATAGAATTTTTTTTTTAAATTTTAAGTTTGTGAAGGCTGCACAAAAATATCATTTTCTCAAAAAGTATCCGTCGCATCGCAAAACGGATTGCAGATTTGGAATCCTCATGGAATTTTCTTTCGGATAACACTAGCTTCTGTCGATTGGAGCATCTTGGCGAGATAAAAGAAAAATTACGATCCACGCATTGAAATTTCTTTTAAAGAAATTTTAAGTTTTTGAAGGCTGCACAAAAATATCATTTTCTCAAAAAGTATCCGTCGCATAGCAAAATGGATTGATTTAGAATCCTCATGAAATTTTCTTTCGGATAACATTACCTTTTGTCGATTGGAGCATCTTTTCGCGATATAAGAAAAATTACGATCCACGAATAGAATTTTTTTTTTTTTAAATTTTAAATTTGTGAAGGCTGCACAAAAATATCATTTTCTCAAAAAGTACCCGTCGCATCGCAAAACGGATTGCAGATTTGGAATCCTCATGGAATTTTCTTTCGGATAACATTAGCTTCTGTCGATTGGAGCATCTTGGCGCGATATAAGAAAAATTACGATCCACGCATTGATTTTTTTTACAGAATTTTTAGTTTTTGAAGTCTGCACAAAAAAATCATTTTCTCAAAAAGTATCCGTCGCATCGCAAAACTGATTACAGATTTAGAATCCCCATAGAATTTTCTTTTGGATAACATTACCTTTTGTCGATTGGAGCATCTTGGCGAGATAAAAGAAAAATTACGATCCACGCATTGAAATTTCTTTTAAAGAAATTTTAAGTTTTTGAAGGCTGCGCAAAACGGATTGCAGATTTGGAATCCTCATGGAATTTTCTTTCGGATAAAATTAGCTTCTGTCGATTGGAGCATCTTGGCGCGATATAAGAAAAATTACGATCCACGCATTGATTTTTTTTACAGAATTTTTAGTTTTTGAAGTCTGCACAAAAAAATCATTTTCTCAAAAAGTATCCGTCGCATCGCAAAACTGATTACAGATTTAGAATCCCCATAGAATTTTCTTTTGGATAACATTACCTATATATATATATAAGAAAAATTACGATCCACGAATAGAATTTTTTTTTTTAAATTTTAAGTTTTTGAAGGCTGCACAAAAATATCATTTTCTCAAAAAGTATCCGTCGCATTGCAAAACTGATTGCAGATTTAGAATTCCCATGGAATTTTCTTTTGGATAACATTACCTTTTGTCGATTGGAGCATCTTAGCGAGATAAAAGAAAAATTACGATCCACGCATTGAAATTTCTTTTAAAGAAATTTTAAGTTTTTGAAGGCTGCACAAAAATATCATTTTCTCAAAAAGTATCCGTCGCATAGCAAAATGGATTGATTTGGAATCCTCATGAAATTTTCTTTCTGATAACATTACCTTTTGTCGATTTGAGCATCTTGGCGCGATATAAGAAAAATTACGATCCACGAATAGAATTTTTTTTTTTTAAATTTTAAGTTTGTGAAGGCTGCACAAAAATATCATTTTCTCGAAAAGTATCCGTCGCATCGCAAAACGGATTGCAGATTTGGAATCCTCATGGAATTTTCTTTCGGATAACATTAGCTTCTTTCGATTGGAGCATCTTGGCGAGATAAAAGAAAAATTACGATCCACGCATTGAAATTTTTTTTAAAGAAATTTTAAGTTTTTGAAGGCTGCACAAAAATATCATTTCCTCAAAAAGTATCCGTCGCATCCCAAAACTGATTTAGAATCCCCATGGAAGTTTCTTTTGGAAAATATTACCTTTCGTCGATTGGAGCACCTTGGCGCGATATAAGAAAAATTACGATCCACGAATAGAATTTTTTTTTTTAAATTTTAAGTTTTTGAAGGCTGCACAAAAATATCATTTTCTCAAAAAGTATCCGTCGCATCGCAAAACTGATTGCAGATGTGGAATCCTCATGGAATTTTCTTTTGGATAACATTAGCTTCTGTCGATTGGAGCATCTTGGCGAGATAAAAGAAAAATTACGATCCACGCATTGAAATTTTTTTTAAAGAAAATTTAAGTTTTTGAAGGCTGCACAAAAATATCATTTTCTCAAAAAGTATCCGTCGCATTGCAAAACTGATTGCAGATTTAGAATTCCCATGGAATTTTCTTTTGGATAACATTACCTTTTGTCAATTGGAGCACCTTGGCGAGATAAAAGAAAAATTACGATCCACGCATTGAAATTTTTTTTAAAGAAATTTTAAGTTTTTGAAGGCTGCACAAAAATATAATTTTCTCAAAAAGTATCCGTCGCATTGCAAAACTGACTGCAGATTTAGAATTCCCATGGAATTTTTTTTTTTGATAACATTACCTTTTGTCGATCGGAGCATCTTGGCGAGATAAAAGAAAAATTACGATCCACGCATTGAAATTTTTTTTAAAGAAATTTTAAGTTTTTGAAGGCTGCACAAAAATATCATTTTCTCAAAAAGTATCCGTCGCATCGCAAAATGGATTGATTAGGAATCCTCATGAAATTTTCTTTCGGATAACATTACCTTTTGTCGATTGGAGCATCTTGGCGCGATATAAGAAAAATTACGATCCACGAATAGAATTTTTTTTTTTTTAATTTTAAGTTTGTGAAGGCTGCACAAAAATATCATTTTCTCAAAAAGTATCCGTCGCATCGCAAAACGGATTGCAGATTTGGAATCCTCATGGAATTTTCTTTCGGATAACATTAGCTTCTGTCGATTGGAGCATCTTGGCGCGATATAAGAAAAATTACGATCCACGCATTGAAATTTTTTTTAAAGAAATTTTAAGTTTTTGAAGGCTGCACAAAAATATCATTTCCTCAAAAAGTATCCGTCGCATCCCAAAACTGATTGCTGATTTAGAATCCCCATGGAAGTTTCTTTTGGAAAATATTACCTTTCGTCGATTGGAGCACCTTGGCGCACCTTTTTTAAATTTTAAGTTTTTGAAGGCTGCACAAAAATATCATTTTCTCAAAAAGTATCCGTCGCATTGCAAAACTGATTGCAGATCTAGAATTCCCATGGAATTTTCTTTTGGATAACATTACCTTTTGTCGATTGGAGCATCTTAGCGAGATAAAAGAAAAATTACGATCCACGCATTGAAATTTCTTTTAAAGAAATTTTAAGTTTTTGAAGGCTGCACAAAAATATCATTTTCTCAAAAAGTATCCGTCGCATAGCAAAATGGATTGATTTGGAATCCTCATGAAATTTTCTTTCGGATAACATTACCTTTTGTCGATTGGAGCATCTTTTCGCGATATAAGAAAAATTACGATCCACGAATAGAATTTTTTTTTTTTAAATTTTAAGTTTGTGAAGGCTGCACAAAAATATCATTTTCTCAAAAAGTATCCGTCGCATCGCAAAACTGATTGCAGATTTGGAATCCTCATGGAATTTTCTTTCGGATAACATTAGCTTCTGTCGATTGGAGCATCTTGGCGAGATAAAAGAAAAATTACGATCCACGCATTGAAATTTCTTTTAAAGAAATTTTAAGTTTTTGAAGGCTGCACAAAAATATCATTTCCTCAAAAAGTATCCGTCGCATCCCAAAACTGATTGCAGATTTAGAATCCCCATGGAAGTTTCTTTTGGAAAATATTACCTTTCGTCGATTGGAGCACCTTGGCGCGATATAAGAAAAATTACGATCCACGAATAGAATTTTTTTTTTTAAATTTTAAGTTTTTGAAGGCTGCACAAAAATATCATTTTCTCAAAAAGTATCCATCGCATCGCAAAACGGATTGCAGATTTGGAATCCTCATGGAATTTTCTTTCGGATAGCATTAGCTTCTGTCGATTGGAGCATCTTGGCGAGATAAAAGAACAATTACGATCCACGCATTGAAATTTTTTTTAAAGAAATTTTAAGTTTTTGAAGGCTGCACAAAAATATCATTTCCTCAAAAAGTATCCGTCGCATCCCAAAACTGATTGCTGATTTAGAATCCCCATGGAAGTTTCTTTTGGAAAATATTACCTTTCGTCGATTGGAGCACCTTGGCGCGATATAAGAAAAATTACGATCCACGAATAGAATTTTTTTTTTTAAATTTTAAGTTTTTGAAGGCTGCACAAAAATATCATTTTCTCAAAAAGTATCCGTCGCATTGCAAAACTGATTGCAGATTTAGAATTCCCATAGAATTTTCTTTTGGATAACATTACCTTTTGTCGATTGGAGCATCTTAGCGAGATAAAAGAAAAATTACGATCCACGCATTGAAATTTCTTTTAAAGAAATTTTAAGTTTTTGAAGGCTGCACAAAAATATCATTTTCTCAAAAAGTATCCGTCGCATAGCAAAATGGATTGATTTGGAATCCTCATGAAATTTTCTTTCTGATAACATTACCTTTTGTCGATTGGAGCATCTTGGCGCGATATAAGAAAAATTACGATCCACGAATAGAATTTTTTTTTTTAAATTTTAAGTTTGTGAAGGCTGCACAAAAATATCATTTTCTCAAAAAGTATCCGTCGCATAGCAAAATGGATTGATTTGGAATCCTCATGAAATTTTCTTTCGGATAACATTACCTTTTGTCGATTGGAGCACCTTGGCGAGATAAAAGAAAAATTACGATCCACGCATTGAAATTTTTTTTAAAGAAATTTTAAGTTTTTGAAGGCTGCACAAAAATATAATTTTCTCAAAAAGTATCCGTCGCATTGCAAAACTGACTGCAGATTTAGAATTCCCATGGAATTTTCTTTTGGATAACATTACCTTTTGTCGATCGGAGCATCTTGGCGAGATAAAAGAAAAATTACGATCCACGCATTGAAATTTTTTTTAAAGAAATTTTAAGTTTTTGAAGGCTGCACAAAAATATCATTTTCTCAAAAAGTATCCGTCGCATCCCAAAACTGATTTAGAATCCCCATGGAAGTTTCTTTTGGAAAATATTACCTTTCGTCGATTGGAGCACCTTGGCGCGATATAAGAAAAATTGCGATCCACGAATAGAATTTTTTTTTTTAAATTTTAAGTTTTTGAAGGCTGCACAAAAATATCATTTTCTCAAAAAGTATCCGTCGCATCGCAAAACTGATTGCAGATGTGGAATCCTCAATGAATTTTTTTTTGGATAACATTAGCTTCTGTCGATTGGAGCATCTTGGCGAGATAAAAGAAAAATTACGATCCACGCATTGAAATTTTTTTTAAAGAAAATTTAAGTTTTTGAAGGCTGCACAAAAATATCATTTTCTCAAAAAGTATCCGTCGCATTGCAAAACTGATTGCAGATTTAGAATTCCCATGGAATTTTCTTTTGGATAACATTACCTTTTGTCGATTGGAGCACCTTGGCGAGATAAAAGAAAAATTACGATCCACGCATTGAAATTTTTTTTAAAGAAATTTTAAGTTTTTGAAGGCTGCACAAAAATATAATTTTCTCAAAAAGTATCCGTCGCATTGCAAAACTGACTGCAGATTTAGAATTCCCATGGAATTTTCTTTTGGATAACATTACCTTTTGTCGATCGGAGCATCTTGGCGAGATAAAAGAAAAATTACGATCCACGCATTGAAATTTTTTTTAAAGAAATTTTAAGTTTTTGAAGGCTGCACAAAAATATCATTTTCTCAAAAAGTATCCGTCGCATCGCAAAATGGATTGATTAGGAATCCTCATGAAATTTTCTTTCGGATAACATTACCTTTTGTCGATTGGAGCATCTTGGCGCGATATAAGAAAAATTACGATCCACGAATAGAATTTTTTTTTTTTTAATTTTAAGTTTGTGAAGGCTGCACAAAAATATCATTTTCTCAAAAAGTATCCGTCGCATCGCAAAACGGATTGCAGATTTGGAATCCTCATGGAATTTTCTTTCGGATAACATTAGCTTCTGTCGATTGGAGCATCTTGGCGCGATATAAGAAAAATTACGATCCACGCATTGATTTTTTTACAGAATTTTTAGTTTTTGAAGTCTGCACAAAAAAATCATTTTCTCAAAAAGTATCCGTCGCATCGCAAAACTGATTGCAGATGTGGAATCCTCATGGAATTTTATTTCGGATAACATTAGCTTCTGTCGATTGGAGCATCTTTTCGAGATAAAAGAAAAATTACGATCCACGCATTGAAATTGTTTTTAAAGAAATTTTAAGTTTTTGAAAGCTGCACAAAAATATCATTTCCTCAAAAAGTATCCGTCGCGTCCCAAAACTGATTGCTGATTTAGAATCCCCATGGAAGTTTCTTTTGGAAAATATTACCTTTCGTCGATTGGAGCACCTTGGTGCGATATAAGAAAAATTACGATCCACGAATAGAATTTTTTTTTTTAAATTTTAAGTTTTTGAAGGCCGCACAAAAATATCATTTTCTCAAAAAGTATCCGTCGCATCGCAAAACTGATTGCAGATGTGGAATCCTCATGGAATTTTTTTTCGGATAACATTAGCTTCTGTCGATTGGAGCATCTTGGCGAGATAAAAGAAAAATTACGATCCACGCATTGAAATTTTTTTTAAAGAAATTTTAAGTTTTTGAAGGCTGCACAAAAATATTATTTTCTCAAAAAGTATCCGTCGCATCGCAAAACTGATTGCAGATTTAGAATCCCCATGGAATTTTCTTTTGGATAACATTACCTTTTGTCGATTGGAGCATCTTGGCGAGATAAAAGAAAAATTACGATCCACGCATTGAAATTTCTTTTAAAGAAATTTTAAGTTTTTGAAGGCTGCACAAAAATATCATTTCCTCAAAAAGTATCCGTCGCATCCCAAAACTGATTGCAGACTTAGAATCCCCATGGAAGTTTCTTTTGGAAAGTATTACCTTTCGTCGATTGGAGCACCTTGGCGCGATATAAGAAAAATTACGATCCACGAATAGAATTTTTTTTTTTAAATTTTAAGTTTTTGAAGGCTGCACAAAAATATCATTTTCTCAAAAAGTATCCGTCGCATCGCAAAACGGATTGCAGATTTGGAATCCTCATGGAATTTTCTTTCGGATAGCATTAGCTTCTGTCGATTGGAGCATCTTGGCGAGATAAAAGAAAAATTACGATCCACGCATTGAAATTTTTTTTAAAGAAATTTTAAGTTTTTGAAGGCTGCACAAAAATATCATTTTCGCAAAAAGTATCCGTCGCATTGCAAAACTGATTGCAGATTTAGAATTCCCATGGAATTTTCTTTTGGATAACATTACCTTTTGTCGATTGGAGCATCTTGGCGAGATAAAAGAAAAATTACGATCCACGCATTGAAATTTTTTTTAAAGAAATTTTAAGTTTTTGAAGGCTGCACAAAAATATCATTTCCTCAAAAAGTATCCGTCGCATCCCAAAACTGATTGCTGATTTAGAATCCCCATGGAAGTTTCTTTTGGAAAATATTACCTTTCGTCGATTGGAGCACCTTGGCGCGATATAAGAAAAATTACGATCCACGAATAGAATTTTTTTTTTTTAAATTTTAAGTTTTTGAAGGCTGCACAAAAATATCATTTTCTCAAAAAGTATCCGTCGCATCGCAAAACGGATTGCAGATTTGGAATCCTCATGGAATTTTCTTTCGGATAGCATTAGCTTCTGTCGATTGGAGCATCTTGGCGAGATAAAAGAAAAATTACGATCCACGCATTGAAATTTTTTTTAAAGAAATTTTAAGTTTTTGAAGGCTGCACAAAAATATCATTTTCTCAAAAAGTATCCGTCGCATCGCAAAATGGATTGATTTGGAATCCTCATGAAATTTTCTTTCGGATAACATTACCTTTTGTCGATTGGAGCATCTTGGCGCGATATAAGAAAAATTACGATCCACGAATAGAATTTTTTTTTTTTAAATTTTAAGTTTGTGAAGGCTGCACAAAAATATCATTTTCTCAAAAAGTATCCGTCGCATCGCAAAACGGATTGCAGATTTGGAATCCTCATGGAATTTTCTTTCGGATAACATTAGCTTCTGTCGATTGGAGCATCTTGGCGCGATATAAGAAAAATTACGATCCACGCATTGATTTTTTTACAGAATTTTTAGTTTTTGAAGTCTGCACAAAAAAATCATTTTCTCAAAAAGTATCCGTCGCATCGCAAAACTGATTGCAGATTTAGAATCCCCATGGAATTTTCTTTTGGGTAACATTACCTTTTGTCGATTGGAGCATCTTGGCGAGATAAAAGAAAAATTACGATCCACGCATTGAAATTTCTTTTAAAGAAATTTTAAGTTTTTGAAGGCTGCACAAAAATATCATTTCCTCAAAAAGTATCCGTCGCATCCCAAAACTGATTGCAGATTTAGAATCCCCATGGAAGTTTCTTTTGGAAAGTATTACCTTTCGTCGATTGGAGCACCTTGGCGCGATATAAGAAAAATTACGATCCACGAATAGAATTTTTTTTTTTTTTAAATTTTAAGTTTTTGAAGGCTGCACAAAAATATCATTTTCTCAAAAAGTATCCGTCGCATCGCAAAACGGATTGCAGATTTGGAATCCTCATGAAATTTTCTTTCGGATAGCATTAGCTTCTGTCGATTGGAGCATCTTGGCGAGATAAAAGAAAAATTACGATCCACGCATTGAAATTTTTTTTAAAGAAATTTTAAGTTTTTGAAGGCTGCACAAAAATATCATTTCCTCAAAAAGTATCCGTCGCATCCCAAAACTGATTGCTGATTTAGAATCCCCATGGAAGTTTCTTTTGGATAACATTACCTTTTGTCGATTGGAGCATCTTGGCGAGATAAAAGAAAAATTACGATCCACGCATTGAAATTTTTTTTAAAGAAATTTTAAGTTTTTGAAGGCTGCACAAAAATATCATTTCCTCAAAAAGTATCCGTCGCATCCCAAAACTGATTGCTGATTTAGAATCCCCATGGAAGTTTCTTTTGGAAAATATTACCTTTCGTCGATTGGAGCACCTTGGCGCGATATAAGAAAAATTACGATCCACGAATAGAATTTTTTTTTTTTAAATTTTAAGTTTTTGAAGGCTGCACAAAAATATCATTTTCTCAAAAAGTATCCGTCGCATCGCAAAACGGATTGCAGATTTGGAATCCTCATGGAATTTTCTTTCGGATAGCATTAGCTTCTGTCGATTGGAGCATCTTGGCGAGATAAAAGAAAAATTACGATCCACGCATTGAAATTTTTTTTAAAGAAATTTTAAGTTTTTGAAGGCTGCACAAAAATATCATTTTCTCAAAAAGTATCCGTCGCATCGCAAAATGGATTGATTTGGAATCCTCATGAAATTTTCTTTCGGATAACATTACCTTTTGTCGATTGGAGCATCTTGGCGCGATATAAGAAAAATTACGATCCACGAATAGAATTTTTTTTTTTTAAATTTTAAGTTTGTGAAGGCTGCACAAAAATATCATTTTCTCAAAAAGTATCCGTCGCATCGCAAAACGGATTGCAGATTTGGAATCCTCATGGAATTTTCTTTCGGATAACATTAGCTTCTGTCGATTGGAGCATCTTGGCGCGATATAAGAAAAATTACGATCCACGCATTGATTTTTTTACAGAATTTTTAGTTTTTGAAGTCTGCACAAAAAAATCATTTTCTCAAAAAGTATCCGTCGCATCGCAAAACTGATTGCAGATTTAGAATCCCCATGGAATTTTCTTTTGGGTAACATTACCTTTTGTCGATTGGAGCATCTTGGCGAGATAAAAGAAAAATTACGATCCACGCATTGAAATTTCTTTTAAAGAAATTTTAAGTTTTTGAAGGCTGCACAAAAATATCATTTCCTCAAAAAGTATCCGTCGCATCCCAAAACTGATTGCAGATTTAGAATCCCCATGGAAGTTTCTTTTGGAAAGTATTACCTTTCGTCGATTGGAGCACCTTGGCGCGATATAAGAAAAATTACGATCCACGAATAGAATTTTTTTTTTTTTTAAATTTTAAGTTTTTGAAGGCTGCACAAAAATATCATTTTCTCAAAAAGTATCCGTCGCATCGCAAAACGGATTGCAGATTTGGAATCCTCATGAAATTTTCTTTCGGATAGCATTAGCTTCTGTCGATTGGAGCATCTTGGCGAGATAAAAGAAAAATTACGATCCACGCATTGAAATTTTTTTTAAAGAAATTTTAAGTTTTTGAAGGCTGCACAAAAATATCATTTCCTCAAAAAGTATCCGTCGCATCCCAAAACTGATTGCTGATTTAGAATCCCCATGGAAGTTTCTTTTGGAAAATATTACCTTTCGTCGATTGGAGCACCTTGGCGCGATATAAGAAAAATTACGATCCACGAATAGAATTTTTTTTTTAAATTTTAAGTTTTTGAAGGCTGCACAAAAATATCATTTTCTCAAAAAGTATCCGTCGCATCGCAAAACTGATTGCAGATGTGGAGTCCCCATGGAATTTTCTTTCGGATAACATTAGCTTCTGTCGATTGGAGCATCTTGGCGAGATAAAAGAAAAATTACGATCCACGCATTGAAATTTTTTTTAAAGAAATTTTAAGTTTTTGAAGGCTGCACAAAAATATAATTTTCTCAAAAAGTATCCGTCGCATTGCAAAACTGATTGCAGATTTAGAATTCCCATGGAATTTTCTTTCGGATAACATTACCTTTTGTCGATTGGAGCATCTTGGCGAGATAAAAGAAAAATTACGATCCACGAATAGAATTTTTTTTTTTTTTAATTTTAAGTTTGTGAAGGCTACACAAAAATATCATTTTCTCAAAAAGTATCCGTCGCATCGCAAAACGGATTGCAGATTTGGAATCCTCATGGAATTTTCTTTCGGATAACATTAGCTTCTGTTGATTGGAGCATCTTGGCGAGATAAAAGAAAAATTACGATCCACGCATTGAAATTTTTTTTAAAGAAATTTTAAGTTTTTGAAGGCTGCACAAAAAAATCATTTTCTCAAAAAGTATCCGTCGCATCCCAAAACTGATTGCAGATTTAGAATCCCCATGGAAGTTTCTTTTGGAAAATATTACCTTTCGTCGATTGGAGCACCTTGGCGCGATATAAGAAAAATTACGATCCACGAATAGAATTTTTTTTTTTTAAATTTTAAGTTTGTGAAGGCTGCACAAAAATATCATTTTCTCAAAAAGTATCCGTCGCATCGCAAAACGGATTGCAGATTTGGAATCCTCATGGAATTTTCTTTCGGATAACATTAACTTCTGTCGATTGGAGCATCTTGGCGAGATAAAAGAAAAATTACGATCCACGCATTGAAATTTTTTTTAATGAAATTTTAAGTTTTTGAAGGCTGCACAAAAATATCATTTTCTCAAAAAGTATCCGTCGCATTGCAAAACTGATTGCAGATTTAGAATTCCCATGGAATTTTCTTTTGGATAACATTACCTTTTGTCGATTGGAGCATCTTAGCGAGATAAAAGAAAAATTACGATCCACGCATTAAAATTTCTTTTAAAGAAATTTTAAGTTTTTGAAGGCTGCACAAAAATATCATTTTCTCAAAAAGTATCCGTCGCATAGCAAAATGGATTGATTTGGAATCCTCATGAAATGTTCTTTCGGATAACATTACCTTTTGTCGATTGGAGCACCTTTTCGCGATATAAGAAAAAGTACGATCCACGAATAGAATTTTTTTTTTTAAATTTTAAGTTTGTGAAGGCTGCACAAAAATATCATTTTCTCAAAAAGTATCCGTCGCATTGCAAAACTGATTGCAGATTTAGAATTCCCATGGAATTTTCTTTTGGATAACATTACCTTTTGTCGATTGGAGCATCTTGGCGAGATAAAAGAAAAATTACGATCCACGCATTGAAATTTTTTTTAAAGAAATTTTAAGTTTTTGAAGGCTGCACAAAAATATCATTTTCTCAAAAAGTATCCGTCGCATCGCAAAATGGATTGATTTGGAATCCTCATGAAATTTTCTTTCGGATAACATTACCTTTTGTCGATTGGAGCATCTTGGCGCGATATAAGAAAAATTACGATCCACGAATAGAATTTTTTTTTTTAAATTTTAAGTTTGTGAAGGCTGCACAAAAATATCATTTTCTCAAAAAGTATCCGTCGCATCGCAAAACGGATTGCAGATTTGGAATCCTCATGGAATTTTCTTTCGGATAACATTAGCTTCTGTCGATTGGAGCATCTTGGCGCGATATAAGAAAAATTACGATCCACGCATTGATTTTTTTACAGAATTTTTAGTTTTTGAAGTCTGCACAAAAAAATCATTTTCTCAAAAAGTATCCGTCGCATCGCAAAACTGATTGCAGATTTAGAATCCCCATGGAATTTTCTTTTGGATAGCATTATCTTTTGTCGATTGGAGCATCTTGGCGAGATAAAAGAAAAATTACGATCCACGCATGGAAATTTCTTTTAAAGAAATTTTAAGTTTTTGAAGGCTGCACAAAAATATCATTTCCTCAAAAAGTATCCGTCGCATCCCAAAACTGATTGCAGATTTAGAATCCCCATGGAAGTTTCTTTTGGAAAATATTACCTTTCGTCGATTGGAGCACCTTGGCGCGATATAAGAAAAATTACGATCCACGAATAGAATTTTTTTTTTAAATTTTAAGTTTTTGAAGGCTGCACAAAAATATCATTTTCTCAAAAAGTATCCGTCGCATCGCAAAACTGATTGCAGATGTGGAATCCTCATGGAATTTTCTTTCGGATAACATTACCTTTTGTCGATTGGAGCATCTTGGCGAGATAAAAGAAAAATTACGATCCACGAATAGAATTTTTATTTTTTTACTTTTAAGTTTGTGAAGGCTGCACAAAAATATCATTTTCTCAAAAAGTATCCGTCGCATCGCAAAACGGATTGCAGATTTGGAATCCTCATGGAATTTTCTTTCGGATAACATTAGCTTCTGTCGATTAGAGCATCTTGGCGAGATAAAAGAAAAATTACGATCCACGCATTGAAATTTTTTTTAAAGAAATTTTAAGTTTTTGAAGGCTGCACAAAAAAATCATTTTCTCAAAAAGTATCCGTCGCATCGCAAAACGGATTGCAGATTTGGAATCCTCATGGAATTTTCTTTCGGATAACATTAGCTTCTGTCGATTAGAGCATCTTGGCGAGATAAAAGAAAAATTACGATCCACGCATTGAAATTTTTTTTAAAGAAATTTTAAGTTTTTGAAGGCTGCACAAAAAAATCATTTTCTCAAAAAGTATCCGTCGCATCCCAAAACTGATTGCAGATTTAGAATCCCCATGGAAGTTTCTTTCGGATAACATTAGCTTCTGTCGATTGGAGCATCTTGGCGAGATAAAAGAAAAATTACGATCCACGCATTGAAATTTTTTTTAAAGAAATTTTAAGTTTTTGAAGGCTGCACAAAAATATCATTTTCTCAAAAAGTATCCGTCGCTTCGCAAAATGGATTGATTAGGAATCCTCATGAAATTTTCTTTCGGATAACATTACCTTTTGTCGATTGGAGCATCTTGGCGAGATAAAAGAAAAATTACGATCCACGAATAGAATTTTTTTTTTTTAATTTTAAGTTTGTGAAGGCTGCACAAAAATATCATTTTCTCAAAAAGTATCCGTCGCATCCCAAAACTGATTGCAGATTTAGAATCCCCATGGAAGTTTCTTTTGGAAAATATTACCTTTCGTCGATTGGAGCACCTTGGCGCGATATAAGAAAAATTACGATCCACGAATAGAATTTTTTTTAAAGAAATTTTAAGTTTTTGAAGGCTGCACAAAAAAATCATTTTCTCAAAAAGTATCCGTCGCATCCCAAAACTGATTGCAGATTTAGAATCCCCATGGAAGTTTCTTTTGGAAAATATTACCTTTCGTCGATTGGAGCACCTTGGCGCGATATAAGAAAAATTACGATCCACGAATAGAATTTTTTTTTTAAATTTTAAGTTTGTGAAGGCTGCACAAAAATATCATTTTCTCAAAAAGTATCCGTCGCATCGCAAAACGGATTGCAGATTTGGAATCCTCATGGAATTTTCTTTCGGATAACATTAACTTCTGTCGATTGGAGCATCTTGGCGAGATAAAAGAAAAATTACGATCCACGCATTGAAATTTTTTTTTTTAAATTTTAAGTTTTTGAAGGCTGCACAAAAATATCATTTTCTCAAAAAGTATCCGTCGCATCGCAAAACTGATTGCAGATTTAGACCATGCAATTTTCTTTTGGAAAATATTACCTTTTGTCGATTGGAGCACCTTGGCGCGATATAAGAAAAATTACGATCCACGAATAGAATTTTTTTTTAAAATTTTAAGTTTGTGAAGGCTGCACAAAAATATCATTTCCTCAAAAAGTATCCGTCGCATTGCAAAACTGATTGCAGATTTAGAATTCCCATGGAATTTTCTTTTGGATAACATTACCTTTTGTCGATTGGAGCATCTTGGCGAGATAAAAGAAAAATTACGATCCACGCATGGAAATTTCTTTTAAAGAAATTTTAAGTTTTTGAAGGCTGCACAAAAATATCATTTCCTCAAAAAGTATCCGTCGCATCCCAAAACTGATTGCAGATTTAGAATCCCCATGGAAGTTTCTTTTGGAAAATATTACCTTTCGTCGATTGGAGCACCTTGGCGCGATATAAGAAAAATTACGATCCACGAATAGAATTTTTTTTTTAAATTTTAAGTTTTTGAAGGCTGCACAAAAATATCATTTTCTCAAAAAGTATCCGTCGCATCGCAAAACTGATTGCAGATGTGGAATCCTCATGGAATTTTCTTTCGGATAACATTACCTTTTGTCGATTGGAGCATCTTGGCGAGATAAAAGAAAAATTACGATCCACGAATAGAATTTTTATTTTTTTACTTTTAAGTTTGTGAAGGCTGCACAAAAATATCATTTTCTCAAAAAGTATCCGTCGCATCGCAAAACGGATTGCAGATTTGGAATCCTCATGGAATTTTCTTTCGGATAACATTAGCTTCTGTCGATTAGACCATCTTGGCGAGATAAAAGAAAAATTACGATCCACGCATTGAAATTTTTTTTAAAGAAATTTTAAGTTTTTGAAGGCTGCACAAAAAAATCATTTTCTCAAAAAGTATCCGTCGCATCGCAAAACGGATTGCAGATTTGGAATCCTCATGGAATTTTCTTTCGGATAACATTAGCTTCTGTCGATTAGAGCATCTTGGCGAGATAAAAGAAAAATTACGATCCACGCATTGAAATTTTTTTTAAAGAAATTTTAAGTTTTTGAAGGCTGCACAAAAAAATCATTTTCTCAAAAAGTATCCGTCGCATCCCAAAACTGATTGCAGATTTAGAATTCCCATGGAATTTTATTTTGGATAACATTACCTTTTGTCGATTGGAGCATCTTGGCGAGATAAAAGAAAAATTACGATCCACGCATTGAAATTTTTTTTAATGAAATTTTAAGTTTTTGAAGGCTGCACAAAAATATCATTTTCTCAAAAAGTATCCGTCGCATTGCAAAACTGATTGCAGATTTAGAATTCCCATGGAATTTTCTTTTGGATAACATTACCTTTTGTCGATTGGAGCATCTTAGCGAGATAAAAGAAAAATTACGATCCACGCATTGAAATTTCTTTTAAAGAAATTTTAAGTTTTTGAAGGCTGCACAAAAATATCATTTTCTCAAAAAGTATCCGTCGCATAGCAAAATGGATTGATTTGGAATCCTCATGAAATGTTCTTTCGGATAACATTACCTTTTGTCGATTGGAGCACCTTTTCGCGATATAAGAAAAAGTACGATCCACGAATAGAATTTTTTTTTTTAAATTTTAAGTTTGTGAAGGCTGCACAAAAATATCATTTTCTCAAAAAGTATCCGTCGCATTGCAAAACTGATTGCAGATTTAGAATTCCCATGGAATTTTCTTTTGGATAACATTACCTTTTGTCGATTGGAGCATCTTGGCGAGATAAAAGAAAAATTACGATCCACGCATTGAAATTTTTTTTAAAGAAATTTTAAGTTTTTGAAGGCTGCACAAAAATATCATTTTCTCAAAAAGTATCCGTCGCATCGCAAAATGGATTGATTTGGAATCCTCATGAAATTTTCTTTCGGATAACATTACCTTTTGTCGATTGGAGCATCTTGGCGCGATATAAGAAAAATTACGATCCACGAATAGAATTTTTTTTTTTAAATTTTAAGTTTGTGAAGGCTGCACAAAAATATCATTTTCTCAAAAAGTATCCGTCGCATCGCAAAACGGATTGCAGATTTGGAATCCTCATGGAATTTTCTTTCGGATAACATTAGCTTCTGTCGATTGGAGCATCTTGGCGCGATATAAGAAAAATTACGATCCACGCATTGATTTTTTTACAGAATTTTTAGTTTTTGAAGTCTGCACAAAAAAATCATTTTCTCAAAAAGTATCCGTCGCATCGCAAAACTGATTGCAGATTTAGAATCCCCATGGAATTTTCTTTTGGATAGCATTATCTTTTGTCGATTGGAGCATCTTGGCGAGATAAAAGAAAAATTACGATCCACGCATGGAAATTTCTTTTAAAGAAATTTTAAGTTTTTGAAGGCTGCACAAAAATATCATTTCCTCAAAAAGTATCCGTCGCATCCCAAAACTGATTGCAGATTTAGAATCCCCATGGAAGTTTCTTTTGGAAAATATTACCTTTCGTCGATTGGAGCACCTTGGCGCGATATAAGAAAAATTACGATCCACGAATAGAATTTTTTTTTTAAATTTTAAGTTTTTGAAGGCTGCACAAAAATATCATTTTCTCAAAAAGTATCCGTCGCATCGCAAAACTGATTGCAGATGTGGAATCCTCATGGAATTTTCTTTCGGATAACATTACCTTTTGTCGATTGGAGCATCTTGGCGAGATAAAAGAAAAATTACGATCCACGAATAGAATTTTTATTTTTTTACTTTTAAGTTTGTGAAGGCTGCACAAAAATATCATTTTCTCAAAAAGTATCCGTCGCATCGCAAAACGGATTGCAGATTTGGAATCCTCATGGAATTTTCTTTCGGATAACATTAGCTTCTGTCGATTAGAGCATCTTGGCGAGATAAAAGAAAAATTACGATCCACGCATTGAAATTTTTTTTAAAGAAATTTTAAGTTTTTGAAGGCTGCACAAAAAAATCATTTTCTCAAAAAGTATCCGTCGCATCGCAAAACGGATTGCAGATTTGGAATCCTCATGGAATTTTCTTTCGGATAACATTAGCTTCTGTCGATTAGAGCATCTTGGCGAGATAAAAGAAAAATTACGATCCACGCATTGAAATTTTTTTTAAAGAAATTTTAAGTTTTTGAAGGCTGCACAAAAAAATCATTTTCTCAAAAAGTATCCGTCGCATCCCAAAACTGATTGCAGATTTAGAATCCCCATGGAAGTTTCTTTCGGATAACATTAGCTTCTGTCGATTGGAGCATCTTGGCGAGATAAAAGAAAAATTACGATCCACGCATTGAAATTTTTTTTAAAGAAATTTTAAGTTTTTGAAGGCTGCACAAAAATATCATTTTCTCAAAAAGTATCCGTCGCTTCGCAAAATGGATTGATTAGGAATCCTCATGAAATTTTCTTTCGGATAACATTACCTTTTGTCGATTGGAGCATCTTGGCGAGATAAAAGAAAAATTACGATCCACGAATAGAATTTTTTTTTTTTAATTTTAAGTTTGTGAAGGCTGCACAAAAATATCATTTTCTCAAAAAGTATCCGTCGCATCCCAAAACTGATTGCAGATTTAGAATCCCCATGGAAGTTTCTTTTGGAAAATATTACCTTTCGTCGATTGGAGCACCTTGGCGCGATATAAGAAAAATTACGATCCACGAATAGAATTTTTTTTAAAGAAATTTTAAGTTTTTGAAGGCTGCACAAAAAAATCATTTTCTCAAAAAGTATCCGTCGCATCCCAAAACTGATTGCAGATTTAGAATCCCCATGGAAGTTTCTTTTGGAAAATATTACCTTTCGTCGATTGGAGCACCTTGGCGCGATATAAGAAAAATTACGATCCACGAATAGAATTTTTTTTTTAAATTTTAAGTTTGTGAAGGCTGCACAAAAATATCATTTTCTCAAAAAGTATCCGTCGCATCGCAAAACGGATTGCAGATTTGGAATCCTCATGGAATTTTCTTTCGGATAACATTAACTTCTGTCGATTGGAGCATCTTGGCGAGATAAAAGAAAAATTACGATCCACGCATTGAAATTTTTTTTTTTAAATTTTAAGTTTTTGAAGGCTGCACAAAAATATCATTTTCTCAAAAAGTATCCGTCGCATTGCAAAACTGATTGCAGATTTAGAATTCCCATGGAATTTTATTTTGGATAACATTACCTTTTGTCGATTGGAGCATCTTGGCGAGATAAAAGAAAAATTACGATCCACGCATTGAAATTTTTTTTAAAGAAATTTTAAGTTTTTGAAGGCTGCACAAAAAAATCATTTTCTCAAAAAGTATCCGTCGCATCGCAAAACTGATTGCAGATTTAGACCATGCAATTTTCTTTTGGAAAATATTACCTTTTGTCGATTGGAGCACCTTGGCGCGATATAAGAAAAATTACGATCCACGAATAGAATTTTTTTTTAAAATTTTAAGTTTGTGAAGGCTGCACAAAAGTATCATTTTCTCAAAAAGTATCCGTCGCATCGCAAAACGGATTGCAGATTTGGAATCCTCATGGAATTTTCTTTCGGATAACATTAACTTCTGTCGATTGGAGCATCTTGGCGAGATAAAAGAAAAATTACGATCCGCGCATTGAAATTTTTTTTAAAGAAATTTTAAGTTTTTGAAGGCTGCACAAAAATATCTTTTTCTCAAAAAGTATCCGTCGCATCGCAAAACTGATTGCAGATTTGGAATCCCCATGGAATTTTCTTTTGGATAACATTACCTTTTGTCGATTGGAGCATCTTGGCGAGATAAAAGAAAAATTACGATCCACGCATTGAAATTTTTTTTAAAGAAATTTTAAGTTTTTGAAGGCTGCACAAAAATATCATTTCCTCAAAAAGTATCCGTCGCATCCCAAAACTGATTGCAGATTTAGAATCCCCATGGAAGTTTCTTTTGGAAAATATTACCTTTCGTCGATTGGAGCACCTTGGCGCGATATAAGAAAAATTACGATCCACGAATAGAATTTTTTTTTTTAAATTTTAAGTTTGTGAAGGCTGCACAAAAATATCATTTTCTCAAAAAGTATCCGTCGCATTGCAAAACTGATTGCAGATTTAGAATTCCCATGGAATTTTCTTTTGGATAACATTACCTTTTGTCGATTGGAGCATCTTGGCGAGATAAAAGAAAAATTACGATCCACGCATTGAAATTTTTTTTAAAGAAATTTTAAGTTTTTGAAGGCTGCACAAAAATATCATTTTCTCAAAAAGTATCCGTCGCATCGCAAAATGGATTGATTTGGAATCCTCATGAAATTTTCTTTCGGATAACATTAGCTTCTGTCGATTGGAGCATCTTGGCGCGATATAAGAAAAATTACGATCCACGTATAGAATTTTTTTTTTAAATTTTAAGTTTGTGAAGGCTGCACAAAAATATCATTTTCTCAAAAAGTATCCGTCGCATCGCAAAACTGATTGCAGATGTGGAATCCTCATGGAATTTTCTTTCGGATAACATTAGTTTCTGTCGATTGGAGCATCTTGGCGAGATAAAAGAAAAATTACGATCCACGCATTGAAATTTTTTTTAAAGAAATTTTAAGTTTTTGAAGGCTGCACAAAAATATCATTTTCTCAAAAAGTATCCGTCGCATCGCAAAATGGATTGATTTGGAATCCTCATGAAATTTTCTTTCGGATAACATTACCTTTTGTCGATTGGAGCATCTTGGCGCGATATAAGAAAAATTACGATCAACGAATAGAATTTTTTTTTTTAAATTTTAAGTTTTTGAAGGCTGCACAAAAATATCATTTTCTCAAAAAGTATCCGTCGCATCGCAAAACTGATTGCAGATGTGGAATCCTCATGGAATTTTATTTCGGATAACATTAGCTTCTGTCGATTGGAGCATCTTGGCGAGATAAAAGAAAAATTACGATCCACGCATTGAAATTTTTTTTAAAGAAATTTTAAGTTTTTGAAGGCTGCACAAAAATATAATTTTCTCAAAAAGTATCCGTCGCATTGCAAAACTGATTGCAGATTTAGAATTCCCATGGAATTTTCTTTTGGATAACATTACCTTTTGTCGATTGGAGCATCTTGGCGAGATAAAAGAAAAATTACGATCCACGCATTGAAATTTTTTTTAAAGAAATTTTAAGTTTTTGAAGGCTGCACAAAAATATCATTTTCTCAAAAAGTATCCGTCGCATCGCAAAATGGATTGATTTGGAATCCTCATGAAATTTTCCTTCGGATAACATTACCTTTTGTCGATTGGAGCATCTTGGCGCGATATAAGAAAAATTACGATCCACGAATAGAATTTTTTTTTTTTAAATTTTAAGTTTGTGAAGGCTGCACAAAAATATCATTTTCTCAAAAAGTATCGCAAAACTGATTGCAGATGTGGAATCCTCATGGAATTTTCTTTCGGATAACATTAGCTTCTGTCGATTGGAGCATCTTGGCGAGATAAAAGAAAAATTACGATCCACGCATTGAAATTTTTTTTAAAGAAATTTTAAGTTTTTGAAGGCTGCACAAAAATATAATTTTCTCAAAAAGTATCCGTCGCATCGCAAAATGGATTGATTTGGAATCCTCATGAAATTTTCTTTCGGATAACATTACCTTTTGTCGATTGGAGCATCTTGGCGCGATATAAGAAAAATTACGATCCACGCATTGATTTTTTTACAGAATTTTAAGTTTTTGAAGGCTGCACAAAAAAATCATTTTCTCAAAAAGTATCCGTCGCATCGCAAAACTGATTGCAGATTTAGAATCCCCATGGAATTTTCTTTTGGATAACATTACCTTTTGTCGATTGGAGCATCTTGGCGAGATAAAAGAAAAATTACGATCCACGCATTGAAATTTCTTTTAAAGAAATTTTAAGTTTTTGAAGGCTGCACAAAAATATCATTTCCTCAAAAAGTATCTGTCGCATCCCAAAACTGATTGCAGATTTAGAATCCTCATGGAATTTTCTTTCGGATAACATTAACTTCTGTCGATTGGAGCATCTTGGCGAGATAAAAGAAAAATTACGATCCACGCATTGAAATTTTTTTTAAAGAAATTTTAAGTTTTTGAAGGCTGCACAAAAATATAATTTTCTCAAAAAGTATCCGTCGCATTGCAAAACTGATTGCAGATTTAGAATTCCCATGGAATTTTCTTTTGGATAACATTACCTTTTGTCGATTGGAGCATCTTGGCGAGATAAAAGAAAAATTACGATCCACGCATTGAAATTTTTTTTAAAGAAATTTTAAGTTTTTGAAGGCTGCACAAAAATATCATTTTCTCAAAAAGTATCCGTCGCATCGCAAAACTGATTGCAGATGTGGAATTCTCATGGAATTTTCTTTCGGATAACATTAGTTTCTGTCGATTGGAGCATCTTGGCGAGATAAAAGAAAAATTACGATCCACGCATTGAAATTTTTTTTAAAGAAATTTTAAGTTTTTGAAGGCTGCACAAAAATATCATTTTCTCAAAAAGTATCCGTCGCATCGCAAAATGGATTGATTTGGAATCCTCATGAAATTTTCTTTCGGATAACATTACCTTTTGTCGATTGGAGCATCTTGGCGCGATATAAGAAAAATTACGATCAACGAATAGAATTTTTTTTTTTAAATTTTAAGTTTTTGAAGGCTGCACAAAAATATCATTTTCTCAAAAAGTATCCGTCGCATCGCAAAACTGATTGCAGATGTGGAATCCTCATGGAATTTTATTTCGGATAACATTAGCTTCTGTCGATTGGAGCATCTTGGCGAGATAAAAGAAAAATTACGATCCACGCATTGAAATTTTTTTTAAAGAAATTTTAAGTTTTTGAAGGCTGCACAAAAATATCATTTCCTCAAAAAGTATCCGTCGCATCGCAAAATGGATTGATTTGGAATCCTCATGAAATTTTCTTTCGGATAACATTACCTTTTGTCGATTGGAGCATCTTGGCGCGATATAAGAAAAATTACGATCCACGCATTGATTTTTTTACAGAATTTTAAGTTTTTGAAGGCTGCACAAAAAAATCATTTTCTCAAAAAGTATCCGTCGCATCGCAAAACTGATTGCAGATTTAGAATCCCCATGGAATTTTCTTTTGGATAACATTAGCTTCTGTCGATTGGAGCATCTTGGCGAGATAAAAGAAAAATTACGATCCACGCATTGAAATTTCTTTTAAAGAAATTTTAAGTTTTTGAAGGCTGCACAAAAATATCATTTCCTCAAAAAGTATCCGTCGCATCCCAAAACTGATTGCAGATTTAGAATCCTCATGGAAGTTTCTTTTGGAAAATATTACCTTTCGTCGATTGGAGCACCTTGGCGCGATATAAGAAAAATTACGATCCACGAATAGAATTTTTTTTTTTTAAATTTTAAGTTTTTGAAGGCTGCACAAAAATATCATTTTCTCAAAAGGTATCCGTCGCATCGCAAAACTGATTGCAGATGTGGAATCCTCATGGAATTTTCTTTCGGATAACATTAGCTTCTGTCGATTGGAGCATCTTGGCGAGATAAAAGAAAAATTACGATCCACGCATTGAAATTTTTTTTAAAGAAATTTTAAGTTTTTGAAGGCTGCACAAAAATATAATTTTCTCAAAAAGTATCCGTCGCATTGCAAAACTGATTGCAGATTTAGAATTCCCATGGAATTTTCTTTTGGATAACATTACCTTTTGTCGATTGGAGCATCTTGGCGAGATAAAAGAAAAATTACGATCCACGCATTGAAATTTTTTTTAAAGAAATTTTAAGTTTTTGAAGGCTGCACAAAAATATAATTTTCTCAAAAAGTATCCGTCGCATCGCAAAATGGATTGATTTGGAATCCTCATGAAATTTTCTTTCGGATAACATTACCTTTTGTCGATTGGAGCATCTTGGCGCGATATAAGAAAAATTACGATCCACGAATAGAATTTTTTTTTTTTAAATTTTAAGTTTGTGAAGGCTGCACAAAAATATCATTTTCTCAAAAAGTATCCGTCGCATCGCAAAACTGATTGCAAATGTGGAATCCTCATGGAATTTTCTTTCGGATAACATTAGCTTCTGTCGATTGGAGCATCTTGGCGAGATAAAAGAAAAATTACGATCCACGCATTGAAATTTTTTTTAAAGAAATTTTAAGTTTTTGAAGGCTGCACAAAAATATCATTTTCTCAAAAAGTATCCGTCGCATCGCAAAATGGATTGATTTGGAATCCTCATGAAATTTTCTTTCGGATAACATTACCTTTTGTCGATTGGAGCATCTTGGCGAGATAAAAGAAAAATTACGATCCACGCATTGAAATTTTTTTTAAAGAAATTTTAAGTTTTTGAAGGCTGCACAAAAATATCATTTTCTCAAAAAGTATCCGTCGCATCGCAAAATGGATTGATTTGGAATCCTCATGAAATTTTCTTTCGGATAACATTACCTTTTGTCGATTGGAGCATCTTGGCGCGATATAAGAAAAATTACGATCCACGAAAAGAATTTTTTTTTTTAAATTTTAAGTTTGTGAAGGCTGCACAAAAATATCATTTTCTCAAAAAGTATCCGTCGCATCGCAAAACTGATTGCAGATTTGGAATCCTCATGGAATTTTCTTTCGGATAGCATTAGCTTCTGTCGATTGGAGCATCTTGGCGAGATAAAAGAAAAATTACGATCCACGCATTGAATTTTTTTTTAAAGAAATTTTAAGTTTTTGAAGGCTGCACAAAAATATCATTTTCTCAAAAAGTATCCGTCGCATCGCAAAATGGATTGATTTGGAATCCTCATGAAATTTTCTTTCGGATAACATTACCTTTTGTCGATTGGAGCATCTTGGCGCGATATAAGAAAAATTACGATCCACGAATAGAATTTTTTTTTTTTAAATTTTAAGTTTGTGAAGGCTGCACAAAAATATCATTTTCTCAAAAGGTATCCGTCGCATCGCAAAACTGATTGCAGATGTGGAATCCTCATGGAATTTTCTTTCGGATAACATTAGCTTCTGTCGATTGGAGCATCTTGGCGAGATAAAAGAAAAATTACGATCCACGCATTGAAATTTTTTTTAAAGAAATTTTAAGTTTTTGAAGGCTGCACAAAAATATAATTTTCTCAAAAAGTATCCGTCGCATTGCAAAACTGATTGCAGATTTAGAATTCCCATGGAATTTTCTTTTGGATAACATTACCTTTTGTCGATTGGAGCATCTTGGCGAGATAAAAGAAAAATTACGATCCACGCATTGAAATTTTTTTTAAAGAAATTTTAAGTTTTTGAAGGCTGCACAAAAATATAATTTTCTCAAAAAGTATCCGTCGCATCGCAAAATGGATTGATTTGGAATCCTCATGAAATTTTCTTTCGGATAACATTACCTTTTGTCGATTGGAGCATCTTGGCGCGATATAAGAAAAATTACGATCCACGAATAGAATTTTTTTTTTTTAAATTTTAAGTTTGTGAAGGCTGCACAAAAATATCATTTTCTCAAAAAGTATCCGTCGCATCGCAAAACTGATTGCAGATGTGGAATCCTCATGGAATTTTCTTTCGGATAACATTAGCTTCTGTCGATTGGAGCATCTTGGCGAGATAAAAGAAAAATTACGATCCACGCATTGAAATTTTTTTTAAAGAAATTTTAAGTTTTTGAAGGCTGCACAAAAATATCATTTTCTCAGAAAGTACCCGTCGCATCGCAAAATGGATTGATTTGGAATCCTCATGAAATTTTCTTTCGGATAACATTACCTTTTGTCGATTGGAGCATCTTGGCGCGATATAAGAAAAATTACGATCCACGAATAGAATTTTTTTTTTAAATTTTAAGTTTTTGAAGGTTGCACAAAAATATCATTTTCTCAAAAAGTATCCGTCGCATCGCAAAACTGATTGCAGATGTGGAATCCTCATGGAATTTTCTTTCGGATAACATTAGCTTCTGTCGATTGGAGCATCTTGGCGAGATAAAAGAAAAATTACGATCCACGCATTGAAATTTTTTTTAAAGAAATTTTAAGTTTTTGAAGGCTGCACAAAAATATAATTTTCTCAAAAAGTATCCGTCGCATTGCAAAACTGATTGCAGATTTAGAATTCCCATGGAATTTTCTTTTGGATAACATTACCTTTTGTCGATTGGAGCATCTTGGCGAGATAAAAGAAAAATTACGATCCACGCATTGAAATTTTTTTTAAAGAAATTTTAAGTTTTTGAAGGCTGCACAAAAATATCATTTTCTCAAAAAGTATCCGTCGCATTGCAAAACTGATTGCAGATTTAGAATTCCCATGGAATTTTCTTTTGGATAACATTACCTTTTGTCGATTGGAGCATCTTGGCGAGATAAAAGAAAAATTACGATCCACGCATTGAAATTTTTTTTAAAGAAATTTTAAGTTTTTGAAGGCTGCACAAAAATATCATTTTCTCAAAAAGTATCCGTCGCATCGCAAAATGGATTGATTTGGAATCCTCATGAAATTTTCTTTCGGATAACATTACCTTTTGTCGATTGCAGCATCTTGGCGCGATATAAGAAAAATTACGATCCACGAATAGAATTTTTTTTTTTAAATTTTAAGTTTGTGAAGGCTGCACAAAAATATAAATTTTTCAAAAAGTATCCGTCGCATTGCAAAACTGATTGCAGATTTAGAATCCCCATGGAATTTCCTTTTGGATAACATTACCTTTTGTCGATTGGAGCATCTTGGCGAGATAAAAGAAAAATTACGATCCACGCATTGAAATTTTTTTTAAAGAAATTTTAAGTTTTTGAAGGCTGCACAAAAATATCATTTTCTCAAAAAGTATCCGTCGCATCGCAAAACGGATTGCAGATTTGGAATCCTCATGGAATTTTCTTTCGGATAACATTACCTTTTGTCGATTGGAGCATCTTGGCGAGATAAAAGAAAAATTACGATCCACGCATTGAAATTTTTTTTAAAGAAATTTTAAGTTTTTGAAGGCTGCACACAAATATCATTTTCTCAAAAAGTATCCGTCGCATCGCAAAATGGATTGATTTGGAATCCTCCTGAAATTTTCTTTCGGATAACATTACCTTTTGTCGATTGGAGCATCTTGGCGAGATAAAAGAAAATTACGATCCACGCATTGAAATTTTTTTTAAAGAAATTTTAAGTTTTTGAAGGCTGCACAAAAATATCATTTTCTCAAAAAGTATCCGTCGCATCGCAAAATGGATTGATTTGGAACCCTCATGAAATTTTCTTTCGGATAACATTACCTTTTGTCGATTGGAGCATCTTGGCGCGATATAAGAAAAATTACGATCCACGCATTGATTTTTTTACAGAATTTTTAGTTTTTGAAGGCTGCACAAACAAATCATTTTCTCAAAGAGTATCCGTCGCATCGCAAAACTGATTGCAGATTTAGAATCCCCATCCCCATGGAAAAGGCGTTGCCTTTTGTCGATTGGAGCATCTTGGCGAGATAAAAGAAAAATTACGATCCACGCATTGAAATTTTTTTTAAAGAAATTTTAAGTTTTTGAAGGCTGCACAAAAATATCATTTTCTCAAAAAGTATCCGTCGCATTGCAAAACTGATTGCAGATTTAGAATTCCCATGGAATTTTCTTTTGGATAACATTACCTCTTGTCGATTGGAGCATCTTGGCGAGATAAAAGAAAAATTACGATCCACGCATTGAAATTTTTTTTAAAGAAATTTTAAGTTTTTGAAGGCTGCACAAAAATATCATTTTCTCAAAAAGTATCCGTCGCATCGCAAAATGGATTGATTTGGAACCCTCATGAAATTTTCTTTCGGATAACATTACCTTTTGTCGATTGGAGCATCTTGGCGCGATATAAGAAAAATTACGATCCACGCATTGATTTTTTTACAGAATTTTTAGTTTTTGAAGGCTGCACAAAAAAATCATTTTCTCAAAGAGTGTCCGTCGCATCGCAAAACTGATTGCAGATTGAGAATCCCCATGGAATTTTCTTTTGGATGGCGTTGCCTTTTGTCGATTGGAGCATCTTGGCGAGATAAAAGAAAAATTACGATCCACGCGTTGAAATTTTTTTTAAAGAAATTTAAAGTTTTTGAAGGCTGCACAAAAATATAATTTTCTCAAAAAGTATCCGTCGCATCGCAAAACCGATTGCAGATTTAGAATTCCCATGGAATTTTCTTTTGGATAACATTACCTTTTGTCGATTGGAGCATCTTGGCGAGATAAAAGAAAAATTACGATCCACGCATTGAAATTTCTTTTAAAGAAATTTTAAGTTTTTGAAGGCTGCACAAAAATATCATTTCCTCAAAAAGTATCCGTCGCATCGCAAAACTGAGTGCAGATTTAGAATCCCCATGGAATTTTCTTTTGGAAAATATTACCTTTCGTCGATTGGAGCACCTTGGCGCGATATAAGAAAAATTACGATCCACGAATAGAATTTTTTTTTTAAATTTTAAGTTTTTGAAGGCTGCACAAAAATATCATTTTCTCAAAAAGTAATCGTCGCATCGCAAAACTGATTGCAGATTTGGAATCCCCATGGAATTTTCTTTCGGATAACGTTAGCTTCTGTCGATTGGAGCATCTTGGCGCGATATAAGAAAAATTACGTTCCACGAATAGAATTTTTTTTTTAAATTTTTAGTTTTTGAAGGCTGCACAAAAATATCATTTTCTCAAAAAGTATCCGTCGCATCGCAAAACGGATTGCAGATTTGGAATCCTCATGGAATTTTCTTTCGGATAACATTACCACTTGTAGATTGGAGCATCTTGGCGCGATATTAGAAAAATTACGATCCACGCATTGAATTTCTTTATGAAATTTTAAGTTTTGACGGCTGCACAAAAATATCATTTTCTCAAAAAGTATCCGTCGCATCGTTAAAACCGATTGCAGATTTGGAATCCTCATGGAATTTTCTTTCGGATAACAGTACCTTTTGTCGATTGGAACATCTTGGCGCGATATAAGAGAAATTACGACACACTCATTTAATTTTTTTTAAAGAATTTTTAAGTTTTTGAAGGCTGAACAAAAATATCATTTTCTCAAAAAGTATCCGTCGCATCGCAAAATGGATTGATTTGGAATCCTCATGAAATTTTCTTTCGGATAACATTACCTTTTGTCGATTGGAGCATCTTGGCGCGATATAAGAAAAATTACGATACAGGCATTGAAATTTTTTTAAAGAAATTTTAAGTTTTTGAAGGCTTCAACAAAATATCATTATCTCAAAAAGTATCCGTCGCATCGCAAAACCGATTGCAGATTTGGAATCGTCATGGAATTTTCTTTTGGATGGCGTTGCCTTTTGTCGATTGGAGCATCTTGGCGAGATAAAAGAAAAATTACGATCCACGCGTTGAAATTTTTTTTAAAGAAATTTAAAGTTTTTGAAGGCTGCACAAAAATATAATTTTCTCAAAAAGTATCCGTCGCATCGCAAAACCGATTGCAGATCTAGAATTCCCATGGAATTTTCTTTTGGATAACATTACCTTTTGTCGATTGGAGCATCTTGGCGAGATAAAAGAAAAATTACGATCCACGCATTGAAATTTCTTTTAAAGAAATTTTAAGTTTTTGAAGGCTGCACAAAAATATCATTTCCTCAAAAAGTATCCGTCGCATCGCAAAACTGATTGCAGATTTAGAATCCCCATGGAATTTTCTTTTGGAAAATATTACCTTTCGTCGATTGGAGCACCTTGGCGCGATATAAGAAAAATTACGATCCACGAATAGAATTTTTTTTTTAAATTTTAAGTTTTTGAAGGCTGCACAAAAATATCAGTTTCTCAAAAAGTATCCGTCGCATCGCAAAACTGATTGCAGATTTGGAATCCTCATGGAATTTTCTTTCGGATAACGTTAGCTTCTGTCGATTGGAGCATCTTGGCGCGATATAAGAAAAATTACGTTCCACGAATAGAATTTTTTTTTTAAATTTTTAGTTTTTGAAGGCTGCACAAAAATATCATTTTCTCAAAAAGTATCCATCGCATCGCAAAATGGATTGATTTGGAATCCTCATGAAATTTTCTTTCGGATAACATTAGCTTTTGTCGATTGGAGCATCTTGGCGAGATAAAAGAAAAATTACGATCCACGCACTGAAATTATTTTTTGATAAATTTTGAGTTTTTGAAGGCTGCACAAAAATATCATTTTCTCAAAAAGTATCCGTCGCATCGCAAAACCGATTGCAGATTTGGAATCCCCATGGAATTTTCTTTCGGATGACAGTACCTTTTGTCGATTGGAGCATCTTGGCGCGATATAAGAAAAATTACGTTCCACGAATAGAATTTTTTTTTTTAAATTTTTAGTTTTTGAAGGCTGCACAAAAATATCATTTTCTCAAAAAGTATCCGTCGCATCGCAAAACGGATTGCAGATTTGGAATCCTCATGGCATTTTCTTTCGGATAATATTACCGTTTGTCGATTGGAGCATCTCGGCGCGATATAAGAAAAATTACGATCCACGCATTGATTTTTTTTTAAAGAAATTTTAAGTTCTTGGAGGCTGGACAAAAATATCATTTTCTCAAAAAGTATCCGTCGCATCGTTAAAACCGATTGCAGATTTGGAATCCTCATGGAATTTTCTTTCGGATAACAGTACCTTTTGTCGATTCACAACATTACCCTTTGTTGATTGGAGCATCCTGGCGCGATATAAGAAAAATTACGATTCACGCATTGAATTTTTTTTAAAGAAATTTTAAGTTTTTGAAGGCTGCTCAAAAATATCATTTTCTCGAAAAGTATCCATCGCATCGCAAAACGGATTGCAGATTTAGAATCCCCATGGAATTTTCTTTCGTATAATATTACCGTTTGTCGATTAGAGCATCTCGGCGCGATATAAGAAAAATTACGATCCACGCATTGAATTTTTTTTAAAGAAATTTTAAGTTCTTGGAGGCTGCACAAAAATATCATTTTCTCAAAAAGTATCCGTCGCATCGCAAAACGGATTGCAGATTTAGAATCCCCATGGAATTTTCTTTCGGATAATATTACCGTTTGTCGATTGGAGCATCTCGGCGCGATATAAGAAAAATTACGATCCACGCATTGAATTTTTTTTAAAGAAATTTTAAGTTCTTGGAGGCTGCACAAAAATATCATTTTCTCAAAAAGTATCCGTCGCATCGTGAAAACCGATTGCAGATTTGGAATCCTCATGGAATTTTCTTTCGGATAACAGTACCTTTTGTCGATTCACAACATTACCTTTTGTCGATTGGAGCATCTTGGCGAGATAAAAGAAAAATTACGATCCACGCATTGAAATTTCTTTTAAAGAAATTTTAAGTTTTTGAAGGCTGCACAAAAATATCATTTTCTCAAAAAGTATCCGTCGCATCGCAAAACTGATTGCAGATTTGGAATCCTCATGGAATTTTCTTTCGGATAATATTAGCTTCTGTCGATTGGAGCATCTTGGCGAGATAAAAGAAAAATTACGATCCACGCATTGAATTTTTTTTAAAGAAATTTTAAGTTTTTGAAGGCTGCACAAAAATATCATTTCCTCAAAAAGTATCCGTCGCATCGCAAAACTGATTGCAGATTTAGAATCCCCATGGAATTTTCTTTTGGAAAATATTACCTTTCGTCGATTGGAGCACCTTGGCGCGATATAAGAAAAATTACGATCCACGAATAGAATTTTTTTTTTAAATTTTAAGTTTTTGAAGGCTGCACAAAAATATCATTTTCTCAAAAAGTATCCGTCGCATCGCAAAACTGATTGCAGATTTGGAATCCTCATGGAATTTTCTTTCGGATAACGTTAGCTTCTGTCGATTGGAGCATCTTGGCGCGATATAAGAAAAATTACGTTCCACGAATAGAATTTTTTTTTTAAATTTTTAGTTTTTGAAGGCTGCACAAAAATATCATTTTCTCAAAAAGTATCCGTCGCATCGCAAAACGGATTGCAGATTTGGAATCCTCATGGAATTTTCTTTCGGATAACATTACCACTTGTAGATTGGAGCATCTTGGCGCGATATAAGAAAAATTACGATCCACGCATTGAATTTCTTTATGAAATTTTAAGTTTTGACGGCTGCACAAAAATATCATTTTCTCAAAAAGTATCCGTCGCATCGTTAAAACCGATTGCAGATTTGGAATCCTCATGGAATTTTCTTTCGGATAACATTAGCTTTTGTCGATTGGAGCATCTTGGCGCGATATAAGAAAATTTACGATACAGGCATTGAAATTTTTTTAAAGAAATTTTAAGTTTTTGAAGGCTTCAACAAAATATCATTATCTCAAAAAGTATCCGTCGCATCGCAAAACCGATTGCAGATTTGGAATCCTCATGGAATTTTCTTTCGGATAACAGTACATTTTGTCGATTGGAGCATCTTGGCGCGATATAAGAAAAATTACGTTCCACGAATAGAATTTTTTTTTTAAATTTTTAGTTTTTGAAGGCTGCACAAAAATATCATTTTCTCAAAAAGTATCCGTCGCATCGCAAAACGGATTGCAGATTTGGAATCCTCATGGAATTTTCTTTCGGATAACATTAGCTTTTGTCGATTGGAGCATCTTGTCGAGATAAAAGAAAAATTACGATCCACGCATTGAATTTTTTTTTAAGAATTTTTAAGTTTTGAAGGCTGCACAAAAATATCATTTCCTCAAAAAGTATCCATCGCATCGCAAAATGGATTGATTTGGAATCCTCATGAAATTTTCTTTCGGATAACATTAGCTTTTGTCGATTGGAGCATCTTGGCGAGATAAAAGAAAAATTACGATCCACGCACTGAAATTATTTTTTGAGAAATTTTGAGTTTTTGAAGGCTGCACAAAAATATCATTTTCTCAAAAAGTATCCGTCGCATCGCAAAACCGATTGCAGATTTGGAATCCCCATGGAATTTTCTTTCGGATGACAGTACCTTTTGTCGATTGGAGCATCTTGGCGCGATATAAGAAAAATTACGTTCCACGAATAGAATTTTTTTTTTTAAATTTTTAGTTTTTGAAGGCTGCACAAAAATATCATTTTCTCAAAAAGTATCCGTCGCATCGCAAAACGGATTGCAGATTTGGAATCCTCATGGCATTTTCTTTCGGATAATATTACCGTTTGTCGATTGGAGCATCTCGGCGCGATATAAGAAAAATTACGATCCACGCATTGAATTTTTTTTAAAGAAATTTTAAGTTCTTGGAGGCTGCACAAAAATATCATTTTCTCAAAAAGTATCCGTCGCATCGCAAAACGGATTGCAGATTTAGAATCCCCATGGAATTTTCTTTCGGATAATATTACCGTTTGTCGATTGGAGCATCTCGGCGCGATATAAGAAAAATTACGATCCACGCATTGAATTTTTTTTAAAGAAATTTTAAGTTCTTGGAGGCTGCACAAAAATATCATTTTCTCAAAAAGTATCCGTCGCATCGTGAAAACCGATTGCAGATTTGGAATCCTCATGGAATTTTCTTTCGGATAACAGTACCTTTTGTCGATTCACAACATTACCCTTTGTTGATTGGAGCATCCTGGCGCGATATAAGAAAAATTACGATTCACGCATTGAATTTTTTTTAAAGAAATTTTAAGTTTTTGAAGGCTGCTCAAAAATATCATTTTCTCAAAAAGTATCCGTCGCATCGTGAAAACCGATTGCAGATTTGGAATCCTCATGGAATTTTCTTTCGGATAACAGTACCTTTTGTTGATTGGAACATCCTGGCGCGATATAAGAAAAATAACGATTTACGCATTGAAATTATTTTTAAAGAAATTTTAAGTTTTTGAAGGCTGCACACAAATATCATTTTCTCAAAAAGTATCCGTCGCATCGCAAAACGAATTGCAGATTTGGAATCTTGATGAAATTTTCATTCCGATAACATTACCATTTGTCGATTGGAACATCTTGGCGCGCTATAAGAAAAATTACGTTCCACGCATTGAATTTTTTTTAAAGAAATTTTAAGTTTTTGAAGGCTGCTCAAAAATATCATATTCTCAAAAAGTATCCGTCGCATCGCAAAACCGATTGCAGATTTAGAATCCCCATCGAATTTTCTTTCGGATAACATTACCTTTTGTCGATTGGAACATCTTGGCGCGATATAAGAGAAATTACGATCCACGCATTAAATTTTTTTTTAAGAATTTTTAAGTTTTTGAAGGCTGCACAAAAATATAATTTTCTCAAAAAGTATCCATCGCATCGCAAAATGGATTGATTTGGAATCCTCATGAAATTTTCTTTCGGATAACATTACCTTTTGTCGATTGGAGCATCTTGGCGAGATAAAAGAAAAATTACGATCCACGCATTGAAATTTTTTTTAAAGAAATTTTAAGTTTTTGAAGGCTGCACAAAAATATAATTTTCTCAAAAAGTATCCGTCGCATCGCAAAATGGATTGATTTGGAATCCTCATGGAATTTTCTTTCGGATAACATTAGCGTTTGTCGATTAGAGCATCTTGGCGAGATAAAAGAAAAATTACGATCCACGCATTGAAATTTTTTTTAAAGAAATTTTAAGTTTTTGAAGGCTGCACAAAAATATAATTTTCTCAAAAAGTATCCGTCGCATCGCAAAATGGATTGATTTGGAATCCTCATGAAATTTTCTTTCGGATAACATTACCTTTTGTCGATTGGAGCATCTTTGCGAGATAAAAGAAAAATTACGATCCACGCATTGAAATTTTTTTAAAGAAATTTTAAGTTTTTGAAGGCTGCACAAAAATATCATTTTCTCAAAAAGTATCCGTCGCATCGCAAAACTAATTGCAGATTTAGAATCCCCATGGAATTTTCTTTCGGATAACAGTACCTTTTGTCGATTGGAGCATCTTGGCGCGATATAAAAAAAATTACGATCCACGAATAGAATTTTTTTTTTTTAATTTTTAGTTTTTGAAGGCTGCACAAAAATATCATTTTCTCAAAAAGTATCCGTCGCTTTGCAAAACTGATTGCAGATTTAGAATTCCCATTTAATTTTCTTTTGGATAACATTACCTTTTGTCGATTGGAGCATCTTTGCGAGATAAAAGAAAAATTACGATCCACGCATTGAAATTTTTTTAAAGAAATTTTAAGTTTTTGAAGGCTGCACAAAAATATCATTTTCTCAAAAAGTATCCGTCGCATCGCAAAACGGATTGCAGATTTGGAATCCCCATGGAATTTTCTTTCGGATAACATTACCTTTTGTCGATTAGAACATCTTGGCGAGATATAAGAAAAATTACGATCCACGCATTGAATTTTTTTAAAGAAATTTAAAGTTTTTGGAGGCTGCACAAAAATATCATTTTCTCAAAAAGTATCCGTCGCATCGTTAAAACCGATTGCAGATTTGGAGTCCTCATGGAATTTTCTTTCGGATAACAGTACCTTTTGTCGATTGGAACATCTTGGCGCGATATAAGAGAAATTACGACACACTCATTTAATTTTTTTTAAAGAATTTTTAAGTTTTTGAAGGCTGAACAAAAATATCATTTTCTCAAAAAGTATCCGTCGCATCGCAAAATGGATTGATTTGGAATCCTCATGAAATTTTCTTTCGGATAACATTACCTTTTGTCGATTGGAGCATCTTGGCGCGATATAAGAAAAATTACGATACAGGCATTGAAATTTTTTTAAAGAAATTTTAAGTTTTTGAAGGCTTCAACAAAATATCATTATCTCAAAAAGTATCCGTCGCATCGCAAAACCGATTGCAGATTTGGAATCCTCATGGAATTTTCTTTCGGATAACAGTACCTTTTGTCGATTGGAGCATCTTGGCGCGATATAAGAAAAATTACGTTCCACGAATAGAATTTTTTTTTTTAAATTTTTAGTTTTTGAAGGCTGCACAAAAATATCATTTTCTCAAAAAGTATCCAGCGCATCGCAAAACGGATTGCAGATTTAGAATCCTCATGGAATTTTCTTTCGGCAAATATTACCGTTTGTCGATTGGAGCATCTCGGCGCGATATAAGAAAAATTACGATCCACGCATTGAATTTTTTTTAAAGAAATTTTAAGTTTTTGGAGGCTGCACAAAAATATCATTTTCTCAAAAAGTATCCGTCGCATCGTTAAAACCGATTGCAGATTTGGAGTCCTCATGGAATTTTCTTTCGGATAACAGTACCTTTTGTCGATTGGAACATCTTGGCGCGATATAAGAGAAATTACGATCCACGCATTAAATTTTTTTTAAGAATTTTTAAGTTTTTGAAGGCTGCACAAAAATATAATTTTCTCAAAAAGTATCCATCGCATCGCAAAATGGATTGATTTGGAATCCTCATGAAATTTTCTTTCGGATAACATTACCTTTTGTCGATTGGAGGCATCTTGGCGAGATAAAAGAAAAATTACGATCCACGCATTGAAATTTTTTTTAAAGAAATTTTAAGTTTTTGAAGGCTGCACAAAAATATAATTTTCTCAAAAAGTATCCGTCGCATCGCAAAATGGATTGATTTGGAATCCTCATGGAATTTTCTTTCGGATAACATTAGCGTTTGTCGATTAGAGCATCTTGGCGAGATAAAAGAAAAATTACGATCCACGCATTGAAATTTTTTTTAAAGAAATTTTAAGTTTTTGAAGGCTGCACAAAATATAATTTTCTCAAAAAGTATCCGTCGCATCGCAAAATGGATTGATTTGGAATCCTCATGAAATTTTCTTTCGGATAACATTACCTTTTGTCGATTGGAGCATCTTTGCGAGATAAAAGAAAAATTACGATCCACGCATTGAAATTTTTTTAAAGAAATTTTAAGTTTTTGAAGGCTGCACAAAAATATCATTTTCTCAAAAAGTATCCGTCGCATCGCAAAACTAATTGCAGATTTAGAATCCCCATGGAATTTTCTTTCGGATAACAGTACCTTTTGTCGATTGGAGCATCTTGGCGCGATATAAAAAAAATTACGATCCACGAATAGAATTTTTTTTTTTAATTTTTAGTTTTTGAAGGCTGCACAAAAATTATATCATTTTCTCAAAAAGTATCCGTCGCTTTGCAAAACTGATTGCAGATTTAGAATTCCCATTTAATTTTCTTTTGGATAACATTACCTTTTGTCGATTGGAGCATCTTTGCGAGATAAAAGAAAAATTACGATCCACGCATTGAAATTTTTTTAAAGAAATTTTAAGTTTTTGAAGGCTGCACAAAAATATCATTTTCTCAAAAAGTATCCGTCGCATCGCAAAACGGATTGCAGATTTGGAATCCCCATGGAATTTTCTTTCGGATAACATTACCTTTTGTCGATTAGAACATCTTGGCGAGATATAAGAAAAATTACGATCCACGCATTGAATTTTTTTAAAGAAATTTAAAGTTTTTGGAGGCTGCACAAAAATATCATTTTCTCAAAAAGTATCCGTCGCATCGTTAAAACCGATTGCAGATTTGGAGTCCTCATGGAATTTTCTTTCGGATAACAGTACCTTTTGTCGATTGGAACATCTTGGCGCGATATAAGAGAAATTACGACACACTCATTTAATTTTTTTTAAAGAATTTTTAAGTTTTTGAAGGCTGAACAAAAATATCATTTTCTCAAAAAGTATCCGTCGCATCGCAAAATGGATTGATTTGGAATCCTCATGAAATTTTCTTTCGGATAACATTACCTTTTGTCGATTGGAGCATCTTGGCGCGATATAAGAAAAATTACGATACAGGCATTGAAATTTTTTTAAAGAAATTTTAAGTTTTTGAAGGCTTCAACAAAATATCATTATCTCAAAAAGTATCCGTCGCATCGCAAAACCGATTGCAGATTTGGAATCCTCATGGAATTTTCTTTCGGATAACAGTACCTTTTGTCGATTGGAGCATCTTGGCGCGATATAAGAAAAATTACGTTCCACGAATAGAATTTTTTTTTTAAATTTTTAGTTTTTGAAGGCTGCACAAAAATATCATTTTCTCAAAAAGTATCCAGCGCATCGCAAAACGGATTGCAGATTTAGAATCCTCATGGAATTTTCTTTCGGCAAATATTACCGTTTGTCGATTGGAGCATCTCGGCGCGATATAAGAAAAATTACGATCCACGCATTGAATTTTTTTTAAAGAAATTTTAAGTTTTTGGAGGCTGCACAAAAATATCATTTTCTCAAAAAGTATCCGTCGCATCGTTAAAACCGATTGCAGATTTGGAGTCCTCATGGAATTTTCTTTCGGATAACAGTACCTTTTGTCGATTGGAACATCTTGGCGCGATATAAGAGAAATTACGACACACTCATTTAATTTTTTTTAAAGAATTTTTAAGTTTTTGAAGGCTGAACAAAAATATCATTTTCTCAAAAAGTATCCGTCGCATCGCAAAATGGATTGATTTGGAATCCTCATGAAATTTTCTTTCGGATAACATTACCTTTTGTCGATTGGAGCATCTTGGCGCGATATAAGAAAAATTACGATACAGGCATTGAAATTTTTTTAAAGAAATTTTAAGTTTTTGAAGGCTTCAACAAAATATCATTATCTCAAAAAGTATCCGTCGCATCGCAAAACCGATTGCAGATTTGGAATCCTCATGGAATTTTCTTTCGGATAACAGTACCTTTTGTCGATTGGAGCATCTTGGCGCGATATAAGAAAAATTACGTTCCACGAATAGAATTTTTTTTTTTAAATTTTTAGTTTTTGAAGGCTGCACAAAAATATCATTTTCTCAAAAAGTATCCGTCGCATCGCAAAACGGATTGCAGATTTGGAATCCTCATGGAATTTTCTTTCGGATAACATTAGCTTTTGTCGATTGGAGCATCTTGTCGAGATAAAAGAAAAATTACGATCCACGCACTGAAATTTTTTTTTGAGAAATTTTGAGTTTTTGAAGGCTGCACAAAAATATCATTTTCTCAAAAAGTATCCATCGCATCGCAAAAACTGATTGCAGATTTTTAATCCCAATGGAATTTTCTTTCGGATAACATTACCTTTTGTCGATTGGATCATCTTGGCGCGATATAAGAAAAATTACGATCCACGCATTGAATTTTTTTAAAGAAATTTTAAGTTTTTGAAAGCTGCACAAAAAAATCATTTTCTCAAAAAGTATCCATCGCTTCGCAAAACGGATTGCAGATTTAGAATCCTCATGAAATTTTCTTTCGGATAATATTACCGTTTGTCGATTGGAGCATCTCGGCGCGATATAAGAAAAATTACGATCCACGCATTGAATTTTTTTTAAAGAAATTTTAAGTTCTTGGAGGCTGCACAAAAATATCATTTTCTCAAAAAGTATCCGTCGCATCGTTAAAACCGATTGCAGATTTGGAATCCTCATGGAATTTTCTTTCGGATAACAGTACCTTTTGTCGATTCACAACATTACCCTTTGTTGATTGGAGCATCCTGGCGCGATATAAGAAAAATTACGATTCACGCATTGAATTTTTTTAAAGAAATTTTAAGTTTTTGAAGGCTGCTCAAAAATATCATTTTCTCAAAAAGTATCCGTCGCATCGCAAAACGGATTGCAGATTTGGAATCCTCATGAAATTTTCTTTCCGATAACATTACTTTTTGTTGATTGGAACATCCTGGCGCGATATAAGAAAAATTACGATTTACGCATTGAAATTATTTTTAAAGAAATTTTAAGTTTTTGAAGGCTGCTCAAAAATATCATTTTCTCAAAAAGTATCCGTCGCATCGCAAAACGAATTGCAGATTTGGAATCTTGATGAAATTTTCATTCCGATAACATTACCATTTGTCGATTGGAACATCTTGGCGCGCTATAAGAAAAATTACGTTCCACGCATTGAATTTTTTTTAAAGAAATTTTAAGTTTTTGAAGGCTGCTCAAAAATATCATTTTCTCAAAAAGTATCCGTCGCATCGCAAAACGGATTGCAGATTTGGAATCCTCATGAAATTTTCTTTCCGATAACATTACCTTTTGTTGATTGGAGCATCCTGGCGCGATATAAGAAAAATTACGATTTACGCATTGAAATTATTTTTAAAGAAATTTTAAGTTTTTGAAGGCTGCACACAAATATCATTTTCTCAAAAAGTATCCGTCGCATCGCAAAACGAATTGCAGATTTGGAATCTTGATGAAATTTTCATTCCGATAACATTACCATTTGTTGATTGGAGCACCCTGGCGCGATATAAGAAAAATTACGGTTCACGCATTGAATTTTTTTTAAAGAAATTTTAAGTTTTTGAAGGCTGCTCAAAAATATCATTTTCTCAAAAAGTATCCGTCGCATCGCAAAACGGATTGCAGATTTAGAATCCTCATGAAATGTTCTTTCGGATAACATTACTATTTGTCGATTGGAACATCTTGGCGGGCTATAAGAAAAATTACGTTCCACGCATTGAATATTTTTTAAAGAAATTTTAAGTTTTTGAAGGCTGCTCAAAAATATCATTTTCTCAAAAAGTATCCGTCGCATCGCAAAACGGATTGCAGATTTGGAATCCTCATGGAATTTTCTTTCGGATAACAGTACCTTTTGTCGATTCACAACATTACCCTTTGTTGATTGGAGCATCCTGGCGCGATATAAGAAAAATTACGATTCACGCATTGAATTTTTTTAAAGAAATTTTAAGTTTTTGAAGGCTTCTCAAAAATATCATTTTCTCAAAAAGTATCCGTCGCATCGCAAAACGGATTGCAGATTTGGAATCTTGATGAAATTTTCTTTCCGATAACATTACTATTTGTCGATTGGAGCATCTTGGCGCGATATAAGAAAAATTACGTTCCACGAATAGAATTTTTTTTTTTAAATTTTTAGTTTTTGAAGGCTGCACAAAAATATCATTTTCTCAAAAAGTATCCGTCGCATCGCAAAACGGATTGCAGATTTGGAATCCTCATGGAATTTTCTTTCGGATAACATTAGCTTTTGTCGATTGGAACATCTTGTCGAGATAAAAGAAAAATTACGATCCACGCATTGAATTTTTTTTTTAAGAATTTTTAAGTTTTTGAAGGCTGCACAAAAATATCATTTCCTCAAAAAGTATCCATCGCATCGCAAAATGGATTGATTTGGAATCCTCATGAAATTTTCTTTCGGATAACATTAGCTTTTGTCGATTGGAGCATCTTGGCGAGATAAAAGAAAAATTACGATCCAAGCACTGAAATTTTTTTTTGATAAATTTTGAGTTTTTGAAGGCTGCACAAAAATATCATTTTCTCAAAAAGTATCCGTCGCATCGCAAAACCGATTGCAGATTTGGAATCCTCATGGAATTTTCTTTCGGATGACAGTACCTTTTGTCGATTGGAGCATCTTGGCGCGATATAAGAAAAATTACGTTCCACGAATAGAATTTTTTTTTTTAAATTTTTAGTTTTTGAAGGCTGCACAAAATATCATTTTCTCAAAAAGTATCCGTCGCATCGCAAAACGGATTGCAGATTTGGAATCCTCATGGAATTTTCTTTCGGATAACATTAGCTTTTGTCGATTGGAGCATCTTGTCGAGATAAAAGAAAAATTACGATCCACGCACTGAAATTTTTTTTTGAGAAATTTTGAGTTTTTGAAGGCTGCACAAAAATATCATTTTCTCAAAACGTATCCATCGCATCGCAAAAACTGATTGCAGATTTTTAATCCCAATGGAATTTTCTTTCGGATAACATTACCTTTTGTCGATTGGATCATCTTGGCGCGATATAAGAAAAATTACGATCCACGCATTGAATTTTTTTAAGAAATTTTAAGTTTTTGAAAGCTGCACAAAAAAATCATTTTCTCAAAAAGTATCCATCGCTTCGCAAAACGGATTGCAGATTTAGAATCCCCATGGAATTTTCTTTCGGATAATATTACCGTTTGTCGATTGGAGCATCTCGGCGCGATATAAGAAAAATTACGATCCACGCATTGAATTTTTTTTTAAAGAAATTTTAAGTTCTTGGAGGCTGCACAAAAATATAATTTTCTCAAAAAGTATCCGTCGCATCGTTAAAACCGATTGCAGATTTGGAATCCTCATGGAATTTTCTTTCGGATAACAGTACCTTTTGTCGATTCACAACATTACCCTTTGTTGATTGGAGCATCCTGGCGCGATATAAGAAAAATTACGATTCACGCATTGAATTTTTTTTAAAGAAATTTTAAGTTTTTGAAGGCTGCTCAAAAATATCATTTTCTCAAAAAGTATCCGTCGCATCGCAAAACGGATTGCAGATTTGGAATCCTCATGAAATTTTCTTTCCGATAACATTACTTTTTGTTGATTGGAACATCCTGGCGCGATATAAGAAAAATTACGATTTACGCATTGAAATTATTTTTAAGAAATTTTAAGTTTTTGAAGGCTGCACACAAATATCATTTTCTCAAAAAGTATCCGTCGCATCGCAAAACGAATTGCAGATTTGGAATCTTGTCGATTGGAGCATCTTGGCGCGATATAAGAAAAATTACGTTCCACGAATAGAATTTTTTTTTTTAAATTTTTAGTTTTTGAAGGCTGCACAAAAATATCATTTTCTCAAAAAGTATCCGTCGCATCGCAAAACGGATTGCAGATTTGGAATCCTCATGGAATTTTCTTTCGGATAACATTAGCTTTTGTCGATTGGAGCATCTTGTCGAGATAAAAGAAAAATTACGATCCACGCACTGAAATTTTTTTTTGAGAAATTTTGAGTTTTTGAAGGCTGCACAAAAATATCATTTTCTCAAAACGTATCCATCGCATCGCAAAAACTGATTGCAGATTTTTAATCCCAATGGAATTTTCTTTCGGATACCTTTTGTCGATTGGATCATCTTGGCGCGATATAAGAAAAATTACGATCCACGCATTGAATTTTTTTAAAGAAATTTTAAGTTTTTGAAAGCTGCACAAAAAAATCATTTTCTCAAAAAGTATCCATCGCTTCGCAAAACGGATTGCAGATTTAGAATCCCCATGGAATTTTCTTTCGGATAATATTACCGTTTGTCGATTGGAGCATCTCGGCGCGATATAAGAAAAATTACGATCCACGCATTGAATTTTTTTTAAAGAAATTTTAAGTTCTTGGAGGCTGCACAAAAATATAATTTTCTCAAAAAGTATCCGTCGCATCGTTAAAACCGATTGCAGATTTGGAATCCTCATGGAATTTTCTTTCGGATAACAGTACCTTTTGTCGATTCACAACATTACCTTTTGTTGATTGGAGCATCCTGGCGCGATATAAGAAAAATTACGATTCACGCATTGAATTTTTTTAAAGAAATTTTAAGTTTTTGAAGGCTGCTCAAAAATATCATTTTCTCAAAAAGTATCCGTCGCATCGCAAAACGGATTGCAGATTTGGAATCCTCATGAAATTTTCTTTCCGATAACATTACTTTTTGTTGATTGGAACATCCTGGCGCGATATAAGAAAAATTACGATTTACGCATTGAAATTATTTTTAAAGAAATTTTAAGTTTTTGAAGGCTGCACACAAATATCATTTTCTCAAAAAGTATCCGTCGCATCGCAAAACGAATTGCAGATTTGGAATCTTGATGAAATTTTCATTCCGATAACATTACCATTTGTCGATTGGAACATCTTGGCGCGCTATAAGAAAAATTACGTTCCACGCATTGAATTTTTTTTAAAGAAATTTTAAGTTTTTGAAGGCTGCTCAAAAATATCATTTTCTCAAAAAGTATCCGTCGCATCGCAAAACGGATTGCAGATTTGGAATCCTCATGAAATTTTCTTTCCGATAACATTACCTTTTGTTGATTGGAGCATCCTGGCGCGATATAAGAAAAATTACGATTTACGCATTGAAATTATTTTTAAAGAAATTTTAAGTTTTTGAAGGCTGCACACAAATATCATTTTCTCAAAAAGTATCCGTCGCATCGCAAAACGAATTGCAGATTTGGAATCTTGATGAAATTTTCATTCCGATAACATTACCATTTGTTGATTGGAGCACCCTGGCGCGATATAAGAAAAATTACGGTTCACGCATTGAATTTTTTTTAAAGAAATTTTAAGTTTTTGAAGGCTGCTCAAAAATATCATTTTCTCAAAAAGTATCCGTCGCATCGCAAAACGGATTGCAGATTTGGAATCCTCATGAAATTTTCTTTCCGATAACATTACTATTTGTCGATTGGAACATCTTGGCGGGCTATAAGAAAAATTACGTTCCACGCATTGAATATTTTTTAAAGAAATTTTAAGTTTTTGAAGGCTGCTCAAAAATATCATTTTCTCAAAAAGTCTCCGTCGCATCGCAAAACGGATTGCAGATTTGGAATCTTGATGAAATTTTCTTTCCGATAACATTACTATTTGTCGATTGGAACATCTTGGCGGGCTATAAGAAAAATTACGTTCCACGCATTGAATATTTTTTAAAGAAATTTTAAGTTTTTGAAGGCTGCTCAAAAATATCATTTTCTCAAAAAGTATCCGTCGCATCGCAAAACGGATTGCAGATTTAGAATCCTCATGAAATGTTCTTTCCGATAACATTACTATTTGTCGATTGGAACATCTTGGCGGGCTATAACAAAAATTACGTTCCACGCATTGAATATTTTTTAAAGAAATTTTAAGTTTTTGAAGGCTGCTCAAAAATATCATTTTCTCAAAAAGTATCCGTCGCATCGCAAAACGGATTGCAGATTTGGAATCCTCATGAAATTTTCTTTCCGATAACATTACCTTTTGTTGATTGGAGCATCCTGGCGCGATATAAGAAAAATTACGATTTACGCATTGAAATTATTTTTAAAGAAATTTTAAGTTCTTGGAGGCTGCACAAAAATATCATTTTCTCAAAAAGTATCCGTCGCATCGTTAAAACCGATTGCAGATTTGGAATCCTCATGGAATTTTCTTTCGGATAACAGTACCTTTTGTCGATTCACAACATTACCCTTTGTTGATTGGAGCATCCTGGCGCGATATAAGAAAAATTACGATTCACGCATTGAATTTTTTTAAAGAAATTTTAAGTTTTTGAAGGCTGCTCAAAAATATCATTTTCTCAAAAAGTATCCGTCGCATCGCAAAACGGATTGCAGATTTGGAATCCTCATGAAATTTTCTTTCCGATAACATTACCTTTTGTTGATTGGAACATCCTGGCGCGATTTAAGAAAAATTACGATTTACGCATTGAAATTATTTTTAAAGAAATTTTAAGTTTTTGAAGGCTGCACACAAATATCATTTTCTCAAAAAGTATCCGTCGCATCGCAAAACGAATTGCAGATTTGGAATCTTGATGAAATTTTCATTCCGATAACATTACCATTTGTCGATTGGAACATCTTGGCGCGCTATAAGAAAAATTACGTTCCACGCATTGAATTTTTTTTAAAGAAATTTTAAGTTTTTGAAGGCTGCTCAAAAATATCAGTTTCTCAAAAAGTATCCGTCGCATCGCAAAACGGATTGCAGATTTGGAATCCTCATGAAATTTTCTTTCAGATAACATTACTATTTGTCGATTGGAACATCTTGGCGGGCTATAAGAAAAATTACGTTCCACGCATTGAATATTTTTTAAAGAAATTTTAAGTTTTTGAAGGCTGCTCAAAAATATCATTTTCTCAAAAAGTATCCGTCGCATCGCAAAACGGATTGCAGATTTGGAATTTTGATGAAATTTTCTTTCCGATAACATTACTATTTGTCGATTGGAACATATTGGCGGGCTATAAGAAAAATTACGTTCCACGCATTGAATATTTTTTAAAGAAATTTTAAGTTTTTGAAGGCTGCTCAAAAATATCATTTTCTCAAAAAGTATCCGTCGCATCGCAAAACGGATTGCAGATTTAGAATCCTCATGAAATGTTCTTTCCGATAACATTACTATTTGTCGATTGGAACATCTTGGCGGGCTATAAGAAAAATTACGTTCCACGCATTGAATTTTTTTTAAAGAAATTTTAAGTTTTTGAAGGCTGCTCAAAAATATCATTTTCTCAAAAAGTATCCGTCGCATCGCAAAACGGATTGCAGATTTGGAATCCTCATGAAATTTTCTTTCCGATAACATTACTTTTTGTTGATTGGAACATCCTGGCGCGATATAAGAAAAATTACGATTTACGCATTGAAATTATTTTTAAAGAAATTTTAAGTTTTTGAAGGCTGCACACAAATATCATTTTCTCAAAAAGTATCCGTCGCATCGCAAAACGAATTGCAGATTTGGAATCTTGATGAAATTTTCATTCCGATAACATTACCATTTGTTGATTGGAGCACCCTGGCGCGATATAAGAAAAATTACGGTTCACGCATTGAATTTTTTTTAAAGAAATTTTAAGTTTTTGAAGGCTGCTCAAAAATATCATTTTCTCAAAAAGTATCCGTCGCATCGCAAAACGGATTGCAGATTTAGAATCCTCATGAAATGTTCTTTCCGATAACATTACTATTTGTCGATTGGAACATCTTGGCGGGCTATAAGAAAAATTACGTTCCACGCATTGAATATTTTTTAAAGAAATTTTAAGTTTTTGAAGGCTGCACAAAAATATCATTTTCTCAAAAAGTATCCGTCGCATCGCAAAACGGATTGCAGATTTGGAATCCTCATGGAATTTTCTTTCGGATAACAGTACCTTTTGTCGATTCACAACATTACCCTTTGTTGATTGGAGCATCCTGGCGCGATATAAGAAAAATTACGATTCACGCATTGAATTTTTTTAAAGAAATTTTAAGTTTTTGAAGGCTTCTCAAAAATATCATTTTCTCAAAAAGTATCCGTCGCATCGCAAAACGGATTGCAGATTTGGAATCTTGATGAAATTTTCTTTCCGATAACATTACTATTTGTCGATTGGAGCATCTTGGCGCGATATAAGAAAAATTACGTTCCACGAATAGAATTTTTTTTTTTAAATTTTTAGTTTTTGAAGGCTGCACAAAAATATCATTTTCTCAAAAAGTATCCGTCGCATCGCAAAACGGATTGCAGATTTGGAATCCTCATGGAATTTTCTTTCGGATAACATTAGCTTTTGTCGATTGGAGCATCTTGTCGAGATAAAAGAAAAATTACGATCCACGCATTGAATTTTTTTTTTAAGAATTTTTAAGTTTTTGAAGGCTGCACAAAAATATCATTTCCTCAAAAAGTATCCATCGCATCGCAAAATGGATTGATTTGGAATCCTCATGAAATTTTCTTTCGGATAACATTAGCTTTTGTCGATTGGAGCATCTTGGCGAGATAAAAGAAAAATTACGATCCAAGCACTGAAATTTTTTTTTGATAAATTTTGAGTTTTTGAAGGCTGCACAAAAATATCATTTTCTCAAAAAGTATCCGTCGCATCGCAAAACCGATTGCAGATTTGGAATCCTCATGGAATTTTCTTTCGGATGACAGTACCTTTTGTCGATTGGAGCATCTTGGCGCGATATAAGAAAAATTACGTTCCACGAATAGAATTTTTTTTTTTAAATTTTTAGTTTTTGAAGGCTGCACAAAAATATCATTTTCTCAAAAAGTATCCGTCGCATCGCAAAACCGATTGCAGATTTGGAATCCTCATGAAATTTTCTTTCAGATAACATTACTATTTGTCGATTGGAACATCTTGGCGGGCTATAAGAAAAATTACGTTCCACGCATTGAATATTTTTTAAAGAAATTTTAAGTTTTTGAAGGCTGCTCAAAAATATCATTTTCTCAAAAAGTATCCGTCGCATCGCAAAACGGATTGCAGATTTGGAATCCTCATGAAATTTTCTTTCCGATAACATTACCTTTTGTCGATTGGAGCATCTTGGCGCGATATAAGAAAAATTACGTTCCACGAATAGAATTTTTTTTTTTAAATTTTTAGTTTTTGAAGGCTGCACAAAAATATCATTTTCTCAAAAAGTATCCGTCGCATCGCAAAACGGATTGCAGATTTGGAATCCTCATGGAATTTTCTTTCGGATAACATTAGCTTTTGTCGATTGGAGCATCTTGTCGAGATAAAAGAAAAATTACGATCCACGCACTGAAATTTTTTTTTGAGAAATTTTGAGTTTTTGAAGGCTGCACAAAAATATCATTTTCTCAAAACGTATCCATCGCATCGCAAAAACTGATTGCAGATTTTTAATCCCAATGGAATTTTCTTTCGGATAACATTACCTTTTGTCGATTGGATCATCTTGGCGCGATATAAGAAAAATTACGATCCACGCATTGAATTTTTTTAAAGAAATTTTAAGTTTTTGAAAGCTGCACAAAAAAATCATTTTCTCAAAAAGTATCCATCGCTTCGCAAAACGGATTGCAGATTTAGAATCCCCATGGAATTTTCTTTCGGATAATATTACCGTTTGTCGATTGGAGCATCTCGGCGCGATATAAGAAAAATTACGATCCACGCATTGAATTTTTTTTAAAGAAATTTTAAGTTCTTGGAGGCTGCACAAAAATATAATTTTCTCAAAAAGTATCCGTCGCATCGTTAAAACCGATTGCAGATTTGGAATCCTCATGGAATTTTCTTTCGGATAACAGTACCTTTTGTCGATTCACAACATTACCCTTTGTTGATTGGAGCATCCTGGCGCGATATAAGAAAAATTACGATTCACGCATTGAATTTTTTTTAAAGAAATTTTAAGTTTTTGAAGGCTGCTCAAAAATATCATTTTCTCAAAAAGTATCCGTCGCATCGCAAAACGGATTGCAGATTTGGAATCCTCATGAAATTTTCTTTCCGATAACATTACTTTTTGTTGATTGGAACATCCTGGCGCGATATAAGAAAAATTACGATTTACGCATTGAAATTATTTTTAAAGAAATTTTAAGTTTTTGAAGGCTGCACACAAATATCATTTTCTCAAAAAGTATCCGTCGCATCGCAAAACGAATTGCAGATTTGGAATCTTGATGAAATTTTCATTCCGATAACATTACCATTTGTCGATTGGAACATCTTGGCGCGCTATAAGAAAAATTACGTTCCACGCATTGAATTTTTTTTAAAGAAATTTTAAGTTTTTGAAGGCTGCTCAAAAATATCAGTTTCTCAAAAAGTATCCGTCGCATCGCAAAACGGATTGCAGATTTGGAATCCTCATGAAATTTTCTTTCCGATAACATTACCTTTTGTTGATTGGAGCATCCTGGCGCGATATAAGAAAAATTACGATTTACGCATTGAAATTATTTTTAAAGAAATTTTAAGTTTTTGAAGGCTGCACACAAATATCATTTTCTCAAAAAGTATCCGTCGCATCGCAAAACGAATTGCAGATTTGGAATCTTGATGAAATTTTCATTCCGATAACATTACCATTTGTTGATTGGAGCACCCTGGCGCGATATAAGAAAAATTACGATTCACGCATTGAATTTTTTTTAAAGAAATTTTAGGTTTCTGAAGGCTGCTCAAAAAGATCATTTTCTCAAAAAGTATCCGTCGCATCGCAAAACGGATTGCAGATTTGGAATCCTCATGAAATTTTCTTTCAGATAACATTACTATTTGTCGATTGGAACATCTTGGCGGGCTATAAGAAAAATTACGTTCCACGCATTGAATATTTTTTAAAGAAATTTTAAGTTTTTGAAGGCTGCTCAAAAATATCATTTTCTCAAAAAGTATCCGTCGCATCGCAAAACGGATTGCAGATTTAGAATCCTCATGAAATGTTCTTTCCGATAACATTACTATTTGTCGATTGGAACATCTTGGCGGGCTATAAGAAAAATTACGTTCCACGCATTGAATATTTTTTAAAGAAATTTTAAGTTTTTGAAGGCTGCTCAAAAATATCATTTTCTCAAAAAGTATCCGTCGCATCGCAAAACGGATTGCAGATTTGGAATCCTCATGAAATTTTCTTTCCGATAACATTACCTTTTGTTGATTGGAGCATCCTGGCGCGATATAAGAAAAATTACGATTTACGCATTGAAATTATTTTTAAAGGAATTTTAAGTTTTTGAAGGCTGCACACAAATATCATTTTCTCAAAAAGTATCCGTCGCATCGCAAAACGGATTGCAGATTTGGAATCCTCATGAAATTTTCTTTCCGATAACATTACCTTTTGTTGATTGGAGCATCCTGGCGCGATATAAGAAAAATTACGATTTACGCATTGAAATTATTTTTAAAAGAATTTTAAGTTTTTGAAGGCTGCACACAAATATCATTTTCTCAAAAAGTATCCGTCGCATCGCAAAACGGATTGCAGATTTGGAATCTTGATGAAATTTTCTTTCCGATAACATTACTATTTGTCGATTGGAACATCTTGGCGGGCTATAAGAAAAATTACGTTCCACGCATTGAATATTTTTTAAAGAAATTTTAAGTTTTTGAAGGCTGCTCAAAAATATCATTTTCTCAAAAAGTATCCGTCGCATCGCAAAACGGATTGCAGATTTGGAATCCTCATGAAATTTTCTTTCCGATAACATTACCTTTTGTTGATTGGAGCATCCTGGCGCGATATAAGAAAAATTACGATTTACGCATTGAAATTATTTTTAAAGGAATTTTAAGTTTTTGAAGGCTGCACACAAATATCATTTTCTCAAAAAGTATCCGTCGCATCGCAAAACGGATTGCAGATTTGGAATCCTCATGAAATTTTCTTTCCGATAACATTACCTTTTGTTGATTGGAGCATCCTGGCGCGATATAAGAAAAATTACGATTTACGCATTGAAATTATTTTTAAAAGAATTTTAAGTTTTTGAAGGCTGCACACAAATATCATTTTCTCAAAAAGTATCCGTCGCATCGCAAAACGGATTGCAGATTTGGAATCTTGATGAAATTTTCTTTCCGATAACATTACTATTTGTCGATTGGAACATCTTGGCGGGCTATAAGAAAAATTACGTTCCACGCATTGAATATTTTTTAAAGAAATTTTAAGTTTTTGAAGGCTGCTCAAAAATATAATTTTCTCAAAAAGTATCCGTCGCATCGCAAAACGGATTGATTTGGAATCCTCATGAAATTTTCTTTCCGATAACATTACCTTTTGGTGATTGGAGCACCCTGGCGCGATATAAGAAAAATTACGGTTCACGCATTGAATTTTTTTTAAAGAAATTTTAAGTTTTTGAAGGCTGCTCAAAAATATCATTTTCTCAAAAAGTATCCGTCGCATCGCAAAACGGATTGCAGATTTGGAATCCTCATGAAATGTTCTTTCCGATAACATTACTATTTGTCGATTGGAACATCTTGGCGGGCTATAAGAAAAATTACGTTCCACGCATTGAATTTTTTTTAAAGAAATTTTAAGTTTTTGAAGGCTGCTCAAAAATATCATTTTCTCAAAAAGTATCCGTCGCATCGCAAAACGGATTGCAGATTTGGAATCTTGATGAAATTTTCTTTCCGATAACATTACTATTTGTCGATTGGAACATCTTGGCGGGCTATAAGAAAAATTACGTTCCACGCATTGAATATTTTTTAAAGAAATTTTAAGTTTTTGAAGGCTGCTCAAAAATATCATTTTCTCAAAAAGTATCCGTCGCATCGCAAAACGGATTGCAGATTTAGAATCCTCATGAAATGTTCTTTCCGATAACATTACTATTTGTCGATTGGAACATCTTGGCGGGCTATAAGAAAAATTACGTTCCACGCATTGAATATTTTTTAAAGAAATTTTAAGTTTTTGAAAGCTGCTCAAAAATATCATTTTCTCAAAAAGTATCCGTCGCATCGCAAAACGGATTGCAGATTTGGAATCCTCATGAAATTTTCTTTCCGATAACATTACCTTTTGTTGATTGGAGCATCCTGGCGCGATATAAGAAAAATTACGATTTACGCATTGAAATTATTTTTAAGAAATTTTAAGTTCTTGGAGGCTGCACAAAAATACCATTTTCTCAAAAAGTATCCGTCGCATCGTTAAAACCGATTGCAGATTTGGAATCCTCATGGAATTTTCTTTCGGATAACAGTACCTTTTGTCGATTCACAACATTACCCTTTGTTGATTGGAGAATCCTGGCGCGATATAAGAAAAATTACGATTCACGCATTGAATTTTTTTAAAGAAATTTTAAGTTTTTGAAGGCTGCTCAAAAATATCATTTTCTCAAAAAGTATCCGTCGCATCGCAAAACGGATTGCAGATTTGGAATCCTCATGAAATTTTCTTTCCGATAACATTACCTTTTGTTGATTGGAACATCCTGGCGCGATTTAAGAAAAATTACGATTTACGCATTGAAATTATTTTTAAAGAAATTTTAAGTTTTTGAAGGCTGCACACAAATATCATTTTCTCAAAAAGTATCCGTCGCATCGCAAAACGAATTGCAGATTTGGAATCTTGATGAAATTTTCATTCCGATAACATTACCATTTGTCGATTGGAACATCTTGGCGCGCTATAAGAAAAATTACGTTCCACGCATTGAATTTTTTTTAAAGAAATTTTAAGTTTTTGAAGGCTGCTCAAAAATATCATTTTCTCAAAAAGTATCCGTCGCATCGCAAAACGGATTGCAGATTTGGAATCCTCATGAAATTTTCTTTCCGATAACATTACCCTTTGTTGATTGGAGCATTTTGGCGCGATATAAGAAAAATTACGATTCACGCATTGAATATTTTTTAAAGAAATTTTAAGTTTTTGAAGGCTGCCCAAAAATATCATTTTCTCAAAATGTATCCGTCGCATCGCAAAACGGATTGCAGATTTGGAATCTTGATGAAATTTTCTTTCCGATAACGTTACCATCGATCGGATCATCTTGGCGCGCTATAAGAAAAATTAGGTTGCACGCATTGAATTTTTTTTCAAAGAGATTTTAAGTTTTTGAAGGCTGCTCAAAAATATCATTTTCTCAAAAAGTATCCGTCGCATCGCAAAACGGATTGCAGATTTAGAATCCTCATAAAATTTTCTTTCCGCTAACATTACCTTTTGGTGATTGGAGCATCCTGGCGCGATATAAGAAAAATTACGATCCACGCATTGATTTTTTTACAGAATTTTTAGTTTTTGAAGGCTGCACAAAAAAATCATTTTCTCAAAGAGTATCCGTCGCATCGCAAAACTGATTGCAGATTTAGAATCCCCATCCCCATGGAAAAGGCGTTGCCTTTTGTCGATTGGAGCATCTTGGCGAGATAAAAGAAAAATTACGATCCACGCATTGAAATTTTTTTTAAAGAAATTTTAAGTTTTTGAAGGCTGCACAAAAATATAATTTTCTCAAAAAGTATCCGTCGCATTGCAAAACTGATTGCAGATTTAGAATTCCCATGGAATTTTCTTTTGGATAACATTACCTCTTGTCGATTGGAGCATCTTGGCGAGATAAAAGAAAAATTACGATCCACGCATTGAAATTTTTTTTAAAGAAATTTTAAGTTTTTGAAGGCTGCACAAAAATATAATTTTCTCAAAAAGTATCCGTCGCATTGCAAAACTGATTGCAGATTTAGAATTCCCATGGAATTTTCTTTTGGATAACATTACCTCTTGTCGATTGGAGCATCTTGGCGAGATAAAAGAAAAATTACGATCCACGCATTGAAATTTTTTTTAAAGAAATTTTAAGTTTTTGAAGGCTGCACAAAAATATCATTTTCTCAAAAAGTATCCGTCGCATCGCAAAATGGATTGATTTGGAACCCTCATGAAATTTTCTTTCGGATAACATTACCTTTTGTCGATTGGAGCATCTTGGCGCGATATAAGAAAAATTACGATCCACGCATTGATTTTTTTACAGAATTTTTAGTTTTTGAAGGCTGCACAAAAAAATCATTTTCTCAAAGAGTGTCCGTCGCATCGCAAAACGGATTGCAGATTTAGAATCCTCATAAAATTTTCTTTCCGCTAACATTACCTTTTGGTGATTGGAGCATCCTGGCGCGATATAAGAAAAATTACGATCCACGCATTGATTTTTTTACAGAATTTTTAGTTTTTGAAGGCTGCACAAAAAAATCATTTTCTCAAAGAGTATCCGTCGCATCGCAAAACTGATTGCAGATTTAGAATCCCCATCCCCATGGAAAAGGCGTTGCCTTTTGTCGATTGGAGCATCTTGGCGAGATAAAAGAAAAATTACGATCCACGCATTGAAATTTTTTTTAAAGAAATTTTAAGTTTTTGAAGGCTGCACAAAAATATCATTTTCTCAAAAAGTATCCGTCGCATCGCAAAATGGATTGATTTGGAACCCTCATGAAATTTTCTTTCGGATAACAGTACATTTTGTCGATTGGAGCATCTTGGCGCGATATAAGAAAAATTACGTTCCACGAATAGAATTTTTTTTTTAAATTTTTAGTTTTTGAAGGCTGCACAAAAATATCATTTTCTCAAAAAGTATCCGTCGCATCGCAAAACGGATTGCAGATTTGGAATCCTCATGGAATTTTCTTTCGGATAACTATAGCTTTTGTCGATTGGAGCATCTTGTCGAGATAAAAGAAAAATTACGATCCACGCATTGAATTTTTTTTTAAGAATTTTTAAGTTTTTGAAGGCTGCACAAAAATATCATTTCCTCAAAAAGTATCCATCGCATCGCAAAATGGATTGATTTGGAATCCTCATGAAATTTTCTTTCGGATAACATTAGCTTTTGTCGATTGGAGCATCTTGGCGAGATAAAAGAAAAATTACGATCCACGCGTTGAAATTTTTTTTAAAGAAATTTAAAGTTTTTGAAGGCTGCACAAAAATATAATTTTCTCAAAAAGTATCCGTCGCATCGCAAAACCGATTGCAGATTTAGAATTCCCATGGAATTTTCTTTTGGATAACATTACCTTTTGTCGATTGGAGCATCTTGGCGAGATAAAAGAAAAATTACGATCCACGCATTGAAATTTCTTTTAAAGAAATTTTAAGTTTTTGAAGGCTGCACAAAAATATCATTTCCTCAAAAAGTATCCGTCGCATCGCAAAACCGATTGCAGATTTAGAATCCCCATGGAATTTTCTTTTGGAAAATATTACCTTTCGTCGATTGGAGCACCTTGGCGCGATATAAGAAAAATTACGATCCACGAATAGAATTTTTTTTTTAAATTTTAAGTTTTTGAAGGCTGCACAAAAATATCATTTTCTCAAAAAGTATCCGTCGCATCGCAAAACTGATTGCAGATTTGGAATCCTCATGGAATTTTCTTTCGGATAACGTTAGCTTCTGTCGATTGGAGCATCTTGGCGCGATATAAGAAAAATTACGTTCCACGAATAGAATTTTTTTTTTAAATTTTTAGTTTTTGAAGGCTGCACAAAAATATCATTTTCTCAAAAAGTATCCGTCGCATCGCAAAACGGATTGCAGATTTGGAATCCTCATGGAATTTTCTTTCGGATAACATTACCACTTGTAGATTGGAGCATCTTGGCGCGATATAAGAAAAATTACGATCCACGCATTGAATTTCTTTATGAAATTTTAAGTTTTGACGGCTGCACAAAAATATCATTTTCTCAAAAAGTATCCGTCGCATCGTTAAAACCGATTGCAGATTTGGAATCCTCATGGAATTTTCTTTCGGATAACAGTACCTTTTGTCGATTGGAACATCTTGGCGCGATATAAGAGAAATTACGACACACTCATTTAATTTTTTTTAAAGAATTTTTAAGTTTTTGAAGGCTGAACAAAAATATCATTTTCTCAAAAAGTATCCGTCGCATCGCAAAATGGATTGATTTGGAATCCTCATGAAATTTTCTTTCGGATAACATTACCTTTTGTCGATTGGAGCATCTTGGCGCGATATAAGAAAAATTACGATACAGGCATTGAAATTTTTTTAAAGAAATTTTAAGTTTTTGAAGGCTTCAACAAAATATCATTATCTCAAAAAGTATCCGTCGCATCGCAAAACCGATTGCAGATTTGGAATCCTCATGGAATTTTCTTTCGGATAACAGTACATTTTGTCGATTGGAGCATCTTGGCGCGATATAAGAAAAATTACGTTCCACGAATAGAATTTTTTTTTTAAATTTTTAGTTTTTGAAGGCTGCACAAAAATATCATTTTCTCAAAAAGTATCCGTCGCATCGCAAAACGGATTGCAGATTTGGAATCCTCATGGAATTTTCTTTCGGATAACAGTACATTTTGTCGATTGGAGCATCTTGGCGCGATATAAGAAAAATTACGTTCCACGAATAGAATTTTTTTTTTAAATTTTTAGTTTTTGAAGGCTGCACAAAAATATCATTTTCTCAAAAAGTATCCGTCGCATTGCAAAACTGATTGCAGATTTAGAATTCCCATGGAATTTTCTTTTGGATAACATTACCTCTTGTCGATTGGAGCATCTTGGCGAGATAAAAGAAAAATTACGATCCACGCATTGAAATTTTTTTTAAAGAAATTTTAAGTTTTTGAAGGCTGCACAAAAATATCATTTTCTCAAAAAGTATCCGTCGCATCGCAAAATGGATTGATTTGGAACCCTCATGAAATTTTCTTTCGGATAACATTACCTTTTGTCGATTGGAGCATCTTGGCGCGATATAAGAAAAATTACGATCCACGCATTGATTTTTTTACAGAATTTTTAGTTTTTGAAGGCTGCACAAAAAAATCATTTTCTCAAAGAGTGTCCGTCGCATCGCAAAACTGATTGCAGATTGAGAATCCCCATGGAATTTTCTTTTGGATGGCGTTGCCTTTTGTCGATTGGAGCATCTTGGCGAGATAAAAGAAAAATTACGATCCACGCGTTGAAATTTTTTTTAAAGAAATTTAAAGTTTTTGAAGGCTGCACAAAAATATAATTTTCTCAAAAAGTATCCGTCGCATCGCAAAACCGATTGCAGATTTAGAATTCCCATGGAATTTTCTTTTGGATAACATTACCTTTTGTCGATTGGAGCATCTTGGCGAGATAAAAGAAAAATTACGATCCACGCATTGAAATTTCTTTTAAAGAAATTTTAAGTTTTTGAAGGCTGCACAAAAATATCATTTCCTCAAAAAGTATCCGTCGCATCGCAAAACTGATTGCAGATTTAGAATCCCCATGGAATTTTCTTTTGGAAAATATTACCTTTCGTCGATTGGAGCACCTTGGCGCGATATAAGAAAAATTACGATCCACGAATAGAATTTTTTTTTTAAATTTTAAGTTTTTGAAGGCTGCACAAAAATATCATTTTCTCAAAAAGTATCCGTCGCATCGCAAAACTGATTGCAGATTTGGAATCCTCATGGAATTTTCTTTCGGATAACGTTAGCTTCTGTCGATTGGAGCATCTTGGCGCGATATAAGAAAAATTACGTTCCACGAATAGAATTTTTTTTTTAAATTTTTAGTTTTTGAAGGCTGCACAAAAATATCATTTTCTCAAAAAGTATCCGTCGCATCGCAAAACGGATTGCAGATTTGGAATCCTCATGGAATTTTCTTTCGGATAACATTACCACTTGTAGATTGGAGCATCTTGGCGCGATATAAGAAAAATTACGATCCACGCATTGAATTTCTTTATGAAATTTTAAGTTTTGACGGCTGCACAAAAATATCATTTTCTCAAAAAGTATCCGTCGCATCGTTAAAACCGATTGCAGATTTGGAATCCTCATGGAATTTTCTTTCGGATAACAGTACCTTTTGTCGATTGGAACATCTTGGCGCGATATAAGAGAAATTACGACACACTCATTTAATTTTTTTTAAAGAATTTTTAAGTTTTTGAAGGCTGAACAAAAATATAATTTTCTCAAAAAGTATCCGTCGCATCGCAAAATGGATTGATTTGGAATCCTCATGAAATTTTCTTTCGGATAACATTACCTTTTGTCGATTGGAGCATCTTGGCGCGATATAAGAAAAATTACGATACAGGCATTGAAATTTTTTTAAAGAAATTTTAAGTTTTTGAAGGCTTCAACAAAATATCATTATCTCAAAAAGTATCCGTCGCATCGCAAAACCGATTGCAGATTTGGAATCCTCATGGAATTTTCTTTCGGATAACTATAGCTTTTGTCGATTGGAGCATCTTGTCGAGATAAAAGAAAAATTACGATCCACGCATTGAATTTTTTTTTAAGAATTTTTAAGTTTTTGAAGGCTGCACAAAAATATCATTTCCTCAAAAAGTATCCATCGCATCGCAAAATGGATTGATTTGGAATCCTCATGAAATTTTCTTTCGGATAACATTAGCTTTTGTCGATTGGAGCATCTTGGCGAGATAAAAGAAAAATTACGATCCACGCACTGAAATTTTTTTTTGAGAAATTTTGAGTTTTTGAAGGCTGCACAAAAATATCATTTTCTCAAAAAGTATCCGTCGCATCGCAAAACCGATTGCAGATTTGGAATCCCCATGGAATTTTCTTTCGGATAACAGTACCTTTTGTCGATTCACAACATTACCCTTTGTTGATTGGAGCATCCTGGCGCGATATAAGAAAAATTACGATTCACGCATTGAATTTTTTTTAAAGAAATTTTAAGTTTTTGAAGGCTGCTCAAAAATATCATTTTCTCAAAAAGTATCCGTCGCATCGCAAAACGGATTGCAGATTTAGAATCCCCATGGAATTTTCTTTCGGATAATATTACCGTTTGTCGATTAGAGCATCTCATCGCGATATAAGAAAAATTACGATCCACGCATTGAATTTTTTTTAAAGAAATTTTAAGTTTTTGAAGGCTGCTCAAAAATATCATTTTCTCAAAAAGTATCCGTCGCATCGTGAAAACCGATTGCAGATTTGGAATCCTCATGGAATTTTCTTTCGGATAGCAGTACCTTTTGTCGATTCACAACATTACCCTTTGTTGATTGGAGCATCCTGGCGCGATATAAGAAAAATTACGATTCACGCATTGAATTTTTTTTAAAGAAATTTTAAGTTTTTGAAGGCTGCTCAAAAATATCATTTTCTCAAAAAGTATCCGTCGCATCGCAAAACGGATTGCAGATTTGGAATCCTCATGAAATTTTCTTTCCGATAACATTACCTTTTGTTGATTGGAGCATCCTGGCGCGATATAAGAAAAATTACGATTTACGCATTGAAATTATTTTTAAAGAAATTTTAAGTTCTTGGAGGCTGCACAAAAATATCATTTTCTCAAAAAGTATCCGTCGCATCGTTAAAACCGATTGCAGATTTGGAATCCTCATGGAATTTTCTTTCGGATAACTGTACCTTTTGTCGATTCACAACATTACCCTTTGTTGATTGGAGCATCCTGGCGCGATATAAGAAAAATTACGATTCACGCATTGAATTTTTTTTAAAGAAATTTTAAGTTTTTGAAGGCTGCTCAAAAATATCATTTTCTCAAAAAGTATCCGTCGCATCGCAAAACGGATTGCAGATTTAGAATCCCCATGGAATTTTCTTTCCGATAATATTACCGTTTGTCGATTAGAGCATCTCCTCGCGATATAAGAAAAATTACGATCCACGCATTGAATTTTTTTTAAAGAAATTTTAAGTTCTTGGAGGCTGCACAAAAATATCATTTTCTCAAAAAGTATCTGTCGCATCGCAAAACGGATTGCAGATTTAGAATCCCCATGGAATTTTCTTTCGGATAATTTACCGTTTGTCGATTGGAGCATCTCGGCGCGATATAAGAAAAATTACGATCCACGCATTGAATTTTTTTTAAAGAAATTTTAAGTTCTTGGAGGCTGCACAAAAATATCATTTTCTCAAAAAGTATCCGTCGCATCGTGAAAACCGATTGCAGATTTGGAATCCTCATGGAATTTTCTTTCGGATAACAGTACCTTTTGTCGATTCACAACATTACCTTTTGTCGATTGGAGCATCTTGGCGAGATAAAAGAAAAATTACGATCCACGCATTGAAATTTCTTTTAAAGAAATTTTAAGTTTTTGAAGGCTGCACAAAAATATCATTTCCTCAAAAAGTATCCGTCGCATCGCAAAACTGATTGCAGATTTAGAATCCCCATGGAATTTTCTTTTGGAAAATATTACCTTTCGTCGATTGGAGCACCTTGGCGCGATATAAGAAAAATTACGATCCACGAATAGAATTTTTTTTTTAAATTTTAAGTTTTTGAAGGCTGCACAAAAATATCATTTTCTCAAAAAGTATTCGTCGCATCGCAAAACTGATTGCAGATTTGGAATCCTCATGGAATTTTCTTTCGGATAATATTAGCTTCTGTCGATTGGAGCATCTTGGCGAGATAAAAGAAAAATTACGATCCACGCATTGAATTTTTTTTAAAGAAATTTTAAGTTTTTGAAGGCTGCACAAAAATATCATTTCCTCAAAAAGTATCCGTCGCATCGCAAAACTGATTGCAGATTTAGAATCCCCATGGAATTTTCTTTTGGAAAATATTACCTTTCGTCGATTGGAGCACCTTGGCGCGATATAAGAAAAATTACGATCCACGAATAGAATTTTTTTTTTAAATTTTAAGTTTTTGAAGGCTGCACAAAAATATCATTTTCTCAAAAAGTATCCGTCGCATCGCAAAACTGATTGCAGATTTGGAATCCTCATGGAATTTTCTTTCGGATAACATTAGCTTCTGTCGATTGGAGCATCTTGGCGAGATAAAAGAAAAATTACGATCCACGCATTGAATTTTTTTTAAAGAAATTTTAAGTTTTTGAAGGCTGCACAAAAATATCATGTTCTCAAAAAGTATCCGTCGCATCGCAAAACTGATTGCAGATTTGGAATCCTCATGGAATTTTCTTTCGGATAACGTTAGCTTCTGTCGATTGGAGCATCTTGGCGCGATATAAGAAAAATTACGTTCCACGAATAGAATTTTTTTTTTAAATTTTTAGTTTTTGAAGGCTGCACAAAAATATCATTTTCTCAAAAAGTATCCGTCGCATCGCAAAACGGATTGCAGATTTGGAATCCTCATGGAATTTTCTTTCGGATAACATTACCACTTGTAGATTGGAGCATCTTGGCGCGATATAAGAAAAATTACGATCCACGCATTGAATTTCTTTATGAAATTTTAAGTTTTGACGGCTGCACAAAAATATCATTTTCTCAAAAAGTATCCGTCGCATCGCAAAACGGATTGCAGATTTAGAATCCCCATGGAATTTTCTTTCGGATAATATTACCGTTTGTCGATTGGAGCATCTCGGCGCGATATAAGAAAAATTACGATCCACGCATTGAATTTTTTTTAAAGAAATTTTAAGTTCTTGGAGGCTGCACAAAAATATCATTTTCTCAAAAAGTATCCGTCGCATCGTGAAAACCGATTGCAGATTTGGAATCCTCATGGAATTTTCTTTCGGATAACAGTACCTCTTGTCGATTCACAACATTACCTTTTGTCGATTGGAGCATCTTGGCGAGATAAAAGAAAAATTACGATCCACGCATTGAAATTTCTTTTAAAGAAATTTTAAGTTTTTGAAGGCTGCACAAAAATATCATTTCCTCAAAAAGTATCCGTCGCATCGCAAAACTGATTGCAGATTTAGAATCCCCATGGAATTTTCTTTTGGAAAATATTACCTTTCGTCGATTGGAGCACCTTGGCGCGATATAAGAAAAATTACGATCCACGAATAGAATTTTTTTTTTAAATTTTAAGTTTTTGAAGGCTGCACAAAAATATAATTTTCTCAAAAAGTATCCGTCGCATGGCAAAACTGATTGCAGATTTGGAATCCTCATGGAATTTTCTTTCGGATAATATTAGCTTCTGTCGATTGGAGCATCTTGGCGAGATAAAAGAAAAATTACGATCCACGCATTGAATTTTTTTTAAAGAAATTTTAAGTTTTTGAAGGCTGCACAAAAATATCATGTTCTCAAAAAGTATCCTTCGCATCGCAAAACTGATTGCAGATTTGGAATCCTCATGGAATTTTCTTTCGGATAACGTTAGCTTCTGTCGATTGGAGCATCTTGGCGCGATATAAGAAAAATTACGTTCCACGAATAGAATTTTTTTTTTTAATTTTTAGTTTTTGAAGGCTGCACAAAAATATCATTTTCTCAAAAAGTATCTGTCGCATCGCAAAACGGATTGCAGATTTAGAATCCCCATGGAATTTTCTTTCGGATAATTTACCGTTTGTCGATTGGAGCATCTCGGCGCGATATAAGAAAAATTACGATCCACGCATTGAATTTTTTTTAAAGAAATTTTAAGTTCTTGGAGGCTGCACAAAAATATCATTTTCTCAAAAAGTATCCGTCGCATCGTGAAAACCGATTGCAGATTTGGAATCCTCATGGAATTTTCTTTCGGATAACAGTACCTTTTGTCGATTCACAACATTACCTTTTGTCGATTGGAGCATCTTGGCGAGATAAAAGAAAAATTACGATCCACGCATTGAAATTTCTTTTAAAGAAATTTTAAGTTTTTGAAGGCTGCACAAAAATATCATTTCCTCAAAAAGTATCCGTCGCATCGCAAAACTGATTGCAGATTTAGAATCCCCATGGAATTTTCTTTTGGAAAATATTACCTTTCGTCGATTGGAGCACCTTGGCGCGATATAAGAAAAATTACGATCCACGAATAGAATTTTTTTTTTAAATTTTAAGTTTTTGAAGGCTGCACAAAAATATCATTTTCTCAAAAAGTATTCGTCGCATCGCAAAACTGATTGCAGATTTGGAATCCTCATGGAATTTTCTTTTGGATAATATTAGCTTCTGTCGATTGGAGCATCTTGGCGAGATAAAAGAAAAATTACGATCCACGCATTGAATTTTTTTTAAAGAAATTTTAAGTTTTTGAAGGCTGCACAAAAATATCATTTTCTCAAAAAGTATCCGTCGCATCGCAAAACTGATTGCAGATTTGGAATCCTCATGGAATTTTCTTTCGGATAACGTTAGCTTCTGTCGATTGGAGCATCTTGGCGCGATATAAGAAAAATTACGTTCCACGAATAGAATTTTTTTTTTAAATTTTTAGTTTTTGAAGGCTGCACAAAAATATCATTTTCTCAAAAAGTATCCGTCGCATCGCAAAACGGATTGCAGATTTGGAATCCTCATGGAATTTTCTTTCGGATAACATTACCACTTGTAGATTGGAGCATCTTGGCGCGATATAAGAAAAATTACGATCCACGCATTGAATTTCTTTATGAAATTTTAAGTTTTGACGGCTGCACAAAAATATCATTTTCTCAAAAAGTATCCGTCGCATCGCAAAACGGATTGCAGATTTAGAATCCCCATGGAATTTTCTTTCGGATAATATTACCGTTTGTCGATTGGAGCATCTCGGCGCGATATAAGAAAAATTACGATCCACGCATTGAATTTTTTTTAAATAAATTTTAAGTTCTTGGAGGCTGCACAAAAATATCATTTTCTCAAAAAGTATCCGTCGCATCGTGAAAACCGATTGCAGATTTGGAATCCTCATGGAATTTTCTTTCGGATAACAGTACCTTTTGTCGATTCACAACATTACCTTTTGTCGATTGGAGCATCTTGGCGAGATAAAAGAAAAATTACGATCCACGCATTGAAATTTCTTTTAAAGAAATTTTAAGTTTTTGAAGGCTGCACAAAAATATCATTTCCTCAAAAAGTATCCGTCGCATCGCAAAAATGATTGCAGATTTAGAATCCCCATGGAATTTTCTTTTGGAAAATATTACCTTTCGTCGATTGGAGCACCTTGGCGCGATATAAGAAAAATTACGATCCACGAATAGAATTTTTTTTTTAAATTTTAAGTTTTTGAAGGCTGCACAAAAATATCATTTTCTCAAAAAGTATCCGTCGCATCGCAAAACTGATTGCAGATTTGGAATCCTCATGGAATTTTCTTTCGGATAATATTAGCTTCTGTCGATTGGAGCATCTTGGCGAGATAAAAGAAAAATTACGATCCACGCATTGAATTTTTTTTAAAGAAATTTTAAGTTTTTGAAGGCTGCACAAAAATATCATTTCCTCAAAAAGTATCCGTCGCATCGCAAAACTGATTGCAGATTTAGAATCCCCATGGAATTTTCTTTTGGAAAATATTACCTTTCGTCGATTGGAGCACCTTGGCGCGATATAAGAAAAATTACGATCCACGAATAGAATTTTTTTTTTAAATTTTAAGTTTTTGAAGGCTGCACAAAAATATAATTTTCTCAAAAAGTATCCGTCGCATCGCAAAACTGATTGCAGATTTGGAATCCTCATGGAATTTTCTTTCGGATAATATTAGCTTCTGTCGATTGGAGCATCTTGGCGAGATAAAAGAAAAATTACGATCCACGCATTGAATTTTTTTTAAAGAAATTTTAAGTTTTTGAAGGCTGCACAAAAATATCATGTTCTCAAAAAGTATCCTTCGCATCGCAAAACTGATTGCAGATTTGGAATCCTCATGGAATTTTCTTTCGGATAACGTTAGCTTCTGTCGATTGGAGCATCTTGGCGCGATATAAGAAAAATTACGTTCCACGAATAGAATTTTTTTTTTTAATTTTTAGTTTTTGAAGGCTGCACAAAAATATCATTTTCTCAAAAAGTATCCGTCGCATCGCAAAACGGATTGCAGATTTGGAATCCTCATGGAATTTTCTTTCGGATAACATTACCACTTGTAGATTGGAGCATCTTGGCGCGATATAAGAAAAATTACGATCCACGCATTGAATTTCTTTATGAAATTTTAAGTTTTGACGGCTGCACAAAAATATCATTTTCTCAAAAAGTATCCGTCGCATCGTTAAAACCGATTGCAGATTTGGAATCCTCATGGAATTTTCTTTCGGATAACAGTACCTTTTGTCGATTGGAACATCTTGGCGCGATATAAGAGAAATTACGACACACTCATTTAATTTTTTTTAAAGAATTTTTAAGTTTTTGAAGGCTGAACAAAAATATCATTTTCTCAAAAAGTATCCGTCGCATCGCAAAATGGATTGATTTGGAATCCTCATGAAATTTTCTTTCGGATAACATTACCTTTTGTCGATTGGAGCATCTTGGCGCGATATAAGAAAAATTACGATACATTCATTGAAATTTTTTTAAAGAAATTTTAAGTTTTTGAAGGCTTCAACAAAATATCATTATCTCAAAAAGTATCCGTCGCATCGCAAAACCGATTGCAGATTTGGAATCCTCATGGAATTTTCTTTCGGATAACAGTACATTTTGTCGATTGGAGCATCTTGGCGCGATATAAGAAAAATTACGTTCCACGAATAGAATTTTTTTTTTAAATTTTTAGTTTTTGAAGGCTGCACAAAAATATCATTTTCTCAAAAAGTATCCGTCGCATCGCAAAACGGATTGCAGATTTGGAATCCTCATGGAATTTTCTTTCGGATAACATTAGCTTTTGTCGATTGGAGCATCTTGTCGAGATAAAAGAAAAATTACGATCCACGCATTGAATTTTTTTTAAGAATTTTTAAGTTTTTGAAGGCTGCACAAAAATATCATTTCCTCAAAAAGTATCCATCGCATCGCAAAATGGATTGATTTGGAATCCTCATGAAATTTTCTTTCGGATAACATTAGCTTTTGTCGATTGGAGCATCTTGGCGAGATAAAAGAAAAATTACGATCCACGCACTGAAATTATTTTTTGAGAAATTTTGAGTTTTTGAAGGCTGCACAAAAATATCATTTTCTCAAAAAGTATCTGTCGCATCGCAAAACCGATTGCAGATTTGGAATCTCCATGGAATTTTCTTTCGGATGACAGTACCTTTTGTCGATTGGAGCATCTTGGCGCGATATAAGAAAAATTACGTTCCACGAATAGAATTTTTTTTTTTAAATTTTTAGTTTTTGAAGGCTGCACAAAAATATCATTTTCTCAAAAAGTATCCGTCGCATCGCAAAACGGATTGCAGATTTGGAATCCTCATGGCATTTTCTTTCGGATAATATTACCGTTTGTCGATTGGAGCATCTCGGCGCGATATAAGAAAAATTACGATCCACGCATTGAATTTTTTTTAAAGAAATTTTAAGTTCTTGGAGGCTGCACAAAAATATCATTTTCTCAAAAAGTATCCGTCGCATCGTTAAAACCGATTGCAGATTTGGAATCCTCATGGAATTTTCTTTCGGATAACAGTACCTCTTGTCGATTCACAACATTACCCTTTGTTGATTGGAGCATCCTGGCGCGATATAAATAAAATTACGATTCACGCATTGAATTTTTTTTAAAGAAATTTTAAGTTTTTGAAGGCTGCTCAAAAATATCATTTTCTCAAAAAGTATCCGTCGCATCGTGAAAACCGATTGCAGATTTAGAATCCCCATGGAATTTTCTTTCGGATAATATTACCGTTTGTCGATTGGAGCATCTCGGCGCGATATAAGAAAAATTACGATCCACGCATTGAATTTTTTTTAAAGAAATTTTAAGTTCTTGGAGGCTGCACAAAAATATCATTTTCTCAAAAAGTATCCGTCGCATCGCAAAACGGATTGCAGATTTAGAATCCCCATGGAATTTTCTTTCGGATAATATTACCGTTTGTCGATTGGAGCATCTCGGCGCGATATAAGAAAAATTACGATCCACGCATTGAATTTTTTTTAAAGAAATTTTAAGTTCTTGGAGGCTGCACAAAAATATCATTTTCTCAAAAAGTATCCGTCGCATCGCAAAACGGATTGCAGATTTAGAATCCCCATGGAATTTTCTTTCGGATAAAATTACCGTTTGTCGATTGGAGCATCTTGGCGCGATAT